>OY986438.1:33723825-33888825 GCA_963920525.1 Dichetophora obliterata
CGTGTTGTGCGTTTTTGTTGTTCTATCTGTCATGTATAATAGCCACTGTCAAAACAACTGATGAAAGTTTACCGCTGCCTAGCCCATGATTGCGCAACTAGGGTACCGGGTACGATTACCATTTCGATTACGATAAATTTCATTAGCTTTTGTCTGCTAATTGTTGCTGCTGTTTAATTGTTGGCAATCTTTAGTGCGTGTTTGGTATGAGTTTCATTACGTATTTATTAGAACGTAACGTTTGGCTTGGTTGTTGTGTTCAAATTACAATGTAAAATGTTGACGAAAACTAGTCAAACGTGGGCTTGGTGATTTATATTGATTCTAGTTTTTATTTTTAAGCTTAAACTTTTACATTTTGCTGTGTGTCCTTAAAGTAGTTTTAGTATTAATTACTAAACTAACAAATTGTAGGAAAAGATATTTGATTCTATTTGGGTAATGTTATTATCTCTTGAGAGAGTTGGAATAACAAAGTTTGCGAAATAGAGACTTAAAACTTAAGTCTTAAACCGTAGTGTTGTTAATTAGAGTTTTTTTTTTCCTTAAAGATCATATCTTAACTTCATCTTTTTGTAGATTGAATAAAAGTAATAAACGTTTGCAACAATATATCTCATGAAACTTGTTTTAACAATAAAAACGACATGAAACGATTCGTAATTAAAACGAAATAAAAAAAAAAATAAATGAAAAAAACATAATTTTAAATAAAACTAAAACATAGCTAATTAGTGAGAACAACATTTTTTTATATTGTGTGGCAGCACTTCGTGATTGCATGTCGGGCATTGTTTCTAACTATATCTAACATGAATTTACATTTTTGTTTGCTCCATGTTTAATTTTCTGATTTGCTATGTCTTATTTTTGTTGACATGATTTTCAAAATAAAACAATTATAAGTTGAATAAAGAAACTATTTTGCATCAAAAACAATAACATTGGAGTAAAAAATTGGCACAACTTTGTTTTCATTGTAAATAATATTTCATGTTCTATTTAGAAAATTTTTAAAATCACAATAATTCATTGCAAGGATATAACAAAATGAAACAATTTTTGAAGCACAAATTTCCAAAACATTATTAATCATAAAATAGCAAATTTAATTATCAACCTATTTTAACTTTGAATTAACCACATGATATATTTCCATAATTATCCAATAAAACTTTTTTAGATACATATATCATTGGTATTGATAATGGTTCAGTTGTTGGGCTTGAACCATATTTAAACTGTTGACACTAAAGATGCAGATTAAGGACAAGAAATGATGAGGCTGTAAATATTATTCTTTACTACATGAATTTAATTGCGAGCTTTAGATCAAGTAAGTTTTTAAGAAGGCAAAAACTTCTTAAAAACTTAAATTGTTGCCTTCTTAAAAACTAACTTGATCTAAAGCTCGAAATCAAATTCATGTAATAATTTAATAGATCACAAATTAATTAACTATTATTCTTCACCTTTGAACGTCTTTATAGCAGAAAGTAAGATCCACGATCAAAAAACTTAAAATAATAGTAATAACGATTATTTTATTTTTACATTTCGTTAAACATGACGCAAATAAGTCTAATTGCTGATTTGTTGGCATTATTGTTGCAACTTTAGTTGCACTTAATGGAACTGGATATTAATTATATATTTTTGCAATACTAATTATAAATTTTGCTTTTAATTAAAATGATTTGATGATAGCAATTAAAAGGAATGCAAAAAAAAATGAGCGCTGCGGGAATTGAAGTGTGGAAAAGTTCGTGCCGATGACAGTTGAAGTGAAAGTTACTGAATGAATATGGGCACAAATCAGTGAAGGGTGAATTGAAATTGACGGAAAGTAATATAGAAAATTGCAAATTGAATCAAAACTTTATTCTTATTTTATTTATATAAAAAAATATCTGAAAAATCAGTTTTGTGAAATTAGTTTTTTCCAATGTATTGGACTTATATTTAGATAGAGATTTCTGCTTGGAGACTCAGTTTGTTCTGGTAACTCAAACTTAATTCTCTGTGTAGACAAACATGGCATTAGGGAGAGAACACTGTGAAGGCTAAGTTCTAAGATAAGCCCAAACTCAAAATAAAAATCAAACTCAAACTTAAATTTTAACTTTAAATTAAACTTAAACTAAAACTAAAACTCAAAGTCAAAGTCAAAGTCAAAGTCAAAGTCAAAGTCAAAGTCAAAGTCAAAGTCAAAGTCAGGGTCGAAGTCAAAGTCAAAGTCAGAGTCAGAGTCAAAGTCAAAATCAAAGTAAAAATTAAAATCAAAGTCAAAGTCAAATTCAAAGTCAAAGACAAAGACAAAGTCAAAGTCAAAATCTAAGTCAAATTCTAAGTCAAAGTCAAAGTCAAACTAAAACTAAAACTCAAAGTCAAACTAAAACTAAAACTCAGAGACAAAGTCAAAGTGAAAATCTAAGTCAAATTCTAAGTCAAAGTTAAAACACCGAGATTCAACAATAAACATGGAAAAAGCACCTTGCACGTACAATTGCCAAGCATCTACAACTCAATGCCAGCAAATCTGTATATACCCTTGCATACAAGCCTAAGGCTTCGCGGGGAAATAAGCTATAGTAATAAAAATTCTAATTATATTTCAATAAAGATAAAAAGTCTATAAAGTCAAAGTCTAAGTCTAAGTCAAAGTCAAAGTCAAAGTCAAGGTCAAAGTCAAAGTCAAAGTCAAAGTCAAAGTCAAAGTCAAAGTCAAAGTCAAAGTCAAAGTCAAAGTCAAAGTCAAAGTCAAAGTCACAGTCAAAGTCAAAGTCAAAGTCAAAGTCAAAGTCAAAGTCAAAGTCAAAGTCAAAGTCAAAGTCAAATTCAAAGTCAAAGTCAAAGTCAAAGTCAAAGTCAAAGTCAAAGTCAAAGTCACAGTCACAGTCAAAGTCAAAGTCAAAGTCAAAGTCAAAGTCAAAGGCAAATTCAAAGTCAAAGTCAAATACAAATTCAAAGTCAAAATCTAAGTCAAATTCTAAGTCAAAGTCAAAGTCAAACTAAAACTAAAACTCAAAGTCAAACTAAAACTAAAACTCAAAGTCAAAGACAAAGACAAAGTCAAAATCTAAGTCAAGTTCTAAGTCAAAGTCAAACTAAAACTCAAACTCAAACTCAACCTGAACCTCAAACTAAAACTAAAACTAAAACTTAAGCTAAAGCTGAAGCCAAAGCTAAAGCTAAAGCTAAAGCTAAAGCTAAAGCTAAAGCTAAAGCTAAAGCTAAAGCTAAAGCTAAAGCTAAAGCTAAAGCTAAAGCTAAAGCTAAAGCTAAAGCTAAAGCTAAAGCTAAAGCTAAAGCTAAAGCTAAAGCTAAAGCTAAAGCTAAAGCTAAAGCTAAAGCTAAAGCTAAAGCTAAAGCTAAAGCTAAAGCTAAAGCTAAAGCTAAAGCTAAAGCTAAAGCTAAAGCTAAAGCTAAAGCTAAAGCTAAAGCTAAAGCTAAAGCTAAAGCTAAAGCTAAAGCTAAAGCTAAAGCTAAAGATAAAGCTAAAGCTAAAGCTAAAGCTAAAGCTTAAGCTAAAGATAAAGCTAAAGCTAAAGATAAAGCTAAAGCTAAAGCTAAAGCTAAAGCTAAAGCTAAAGCTAAAGGTAAAGCTAAAGCTAAAGCTAAAGCTAAAGCTAAAGCTAAAGCTAAAGCTAAAGGTAAAGCTAAATCTAAAGCTAAAGCTAAATCTAAAGCTAAAGCTAAAGCTAAAGCTAAAGCTAAAGCTAAAGCTAAAGCTAAAGCTAAAGCTAAAGCTAAAGCTAAAGCTAAAACTAAAACTAAAACTAAAACTAAAGCTAAAGCTAAAGCTAAAGCTAAAGCTAAAGCTAAAGCTAAACTTAAGCTAAAGGTAAGGCTAAAACAAAAACTCAAACACAACCTTAAACCCAAACTTAAACTTACTCCAACTAAACTTAAACTCAAATCTAAGCTTAAACTCAAAATTAAACTCAAGCTTAAACTAAAACTGAAACTTAAACTGACACCTAAAATTTAAGTCAAACTCAAAATCAAATTAGAACTTAAACTCCAACACTTACCCAAGCTCAAACTCAAAATCAAATTAAAACTTAAACTCCAACACAAACTCAAACCCTAAGTAAACCTCACTTAAGCTCAACCTAAAACTAAATAAAAACTCAAACCCAAACTCTTATTTAAACACAAACATATATAACACTTGCTGAAATCGGACTGCGGTAATACGCCTCTCAATAAACAAAAAATATTTTTTTCTTTTGTGCGAATTGAAGAAAAATGCAAGATTTGCTATGTGATGAAAGTGGATATGCAGTAGTTTTAGTTTTTATGTTTGATGCAAAAACTAATAAACGTTTTTATGTTTCCACCCAAGAGCAACAGATGCATCGGTCCATGTGAAGCATAATTTTTCAAATTCAATCCACGCAGATGTCCTTGTCCTTTGTTGATGTTAATCGCGAAGACAAGGTGTACTGTAAACTGAAGTTCCTTAAAATTAAATGGGAATGAAATCGAGAATACAAATAATAATTTAATTTTTTCCTTTATTTTTACCACTTATGATTGTTGCCTCGATCACATTCGGCATAAGCTTTTTGATGGTCTACATTCCATAAATGCATTGTTGGTAAACAATCTTTCAAAATCAATAGGGGTATTCTCTATGTCTAGCATAATTGCATGAGAGTACGGATTGTAACAATCCTACACTAAAATAACCAATGGATCGAGAGCGCCCTAATGTACAAGCATAGCATAGTAACATCTACAGTTCAAAGAACTCTATAATCAAGGTTCATTTATAAGTTTGTGGCACTTGAGAGAAATGCGCTCTTATTCCGCCTTTGCTTCTGTCACTGTGTTTTTTTTTGTTCTATGCATTAATTATCTTGATTTTTTTCATCCATTCTGACAGTTCGACCGACTTTGCTCTCAAGTGCCACAACTTTATAAATGAGCCTTGTCTTATAATGAGCTGCACTTCACGATCATTCCACCTTCTGTTTGGTTCTCTCTTATTCTTTTCTCTCCCATTACAAACACAGGGTTGCATTTCATAAACTATGCTTCATAGCATCGCCGTATACATGGGTTTCAGTGTAGCATACATATGAAATATTGTACGGTTTTTTACTTGCATTTTATTGTTGCGGCGGTGCACGTATTGTATTTCCTATTATTGCACCTTTTAAAGGACATATCCTAAACGTAGAGAATACCCCTAACATGTCAGGTGGCATGCAAAATTGTTACAATAAATGAAAGATCGAGCAACATAGATAGCGCTAAAACATTGGCTGCTCCCAAAAACGCCTCTGTACAAAGATTAATATTAAATGCCAAGGTGGTTCATGAGTTTTTTTCCGATTTTTGAGGACTGCGTCCTTTGGGATTTAAACTACAACAAAAAAGATAGAGCCAAAAAGCGCCGAAAACCAATATCTACAAATTCTATTTTTAATTTAATTAGTGGTTACTGAGTTTTTCGCGATTTCTAAAGAAATTTGTCCTACAGCGCACTCTGGTGTTCAAATTACAGCAAAACAAATAACACCAAAAAACTTTTGTATACAAGAATATCTGTATCTTTTTATGCTAATGGATGAGTGGCTTAGGGGTTTTTTAATATTTTTTTCGAGGATTTGTACTGCAGCGCTTTCTGGTGTTCAAGATAAAACAAAACAAATAGAACAAAACCCATATAATACCCGAAATAATATGCACCCAATTTTTCATGCTAATTGTATTGAGTTGCTTAGGAGCTTTTGCGATTTTTTCGGGGAATTCTGGTGTTCAAGATAAAGCAAAAAAGGTCAAAACAAAAACCGTACTTAAAAACTCTTACATACAAATTTTAATGCTAGTTAATTTGTGATGGGCCCATGTGCATCGCTACCCATAGGATCACTTGTGCATGGCCTTGATCAATTCTCCCGATTTAGGCTTGTTAGAAATTTTAGCACTTTTTCTGGCTTGGTGTTCCAAATTTTTGATGGAGGAAACTAATGCCCCTCAAAAAAGAAAAAGTCTAAGACTGAAAATTGCCGGACATTCACATAGAATGTGCTCTGGAGTTTCTACCTTCTTCACGCATAATCTGCAGATATCTAATTCAGGTGGGCCCATTTTTTTAAGATGGTATCTAAGTGAACAGTGATTTTGAAATAGCTTGTTGTTTTTTGGTCTGCTTTAGTAAGCTTAAGTAAATCTTTCGATTAAACTTTACTGGGAGTTAAAAATTTCTTAGTATCTGCCTTGAAATGCTTCTGGCCATTAGTATCGTTCCAGTGGCACCTTTTCAAGAATGTATCCTTTAGCCAGACAACAGAATAGTTTAGGGCGAAGAAGAATTCGAAATGCTCCTCCTTTGGCAAGGCACTTGCCTTTTCATTTCCCTCGAATTCTTCATGATCTGATACCCATCACAATTCTATTTTATTTGCTTTTGCCGAGCGCATTTAGTAATTCGATGCAATTAGAAACTAGTATTGATTCAAGCTTGTAGGCTTGCAGGGCCTTTAAGGTCGATTAACTATCTGAAAGTATGTAAATATGTGCTCATTTAGATTTCCTACAGAGACATTCGCTGGCACATAGCTCAATAGCATATACCACTGCTTTGAAAATGCACGGTTAAAAATCTTGGACTAAATTTTAAACTTATTTGGATTACATATAGGATAACACCAACAAAAGATTACTTTTTAACCCAAGGAAAAGTTTATAATTTTTCAATTAAAAAAAAGTTTAGTTTTCAATCCGAAAAAGTTTAAAAAAAGCAATAAATATCAACTTAAAATAAAAAAGTTTTCTGACCAGTTCATGATTTGAACACACGTCCTCTGTGGTGCTCCACAATCTTCCACACGTCCACTACTCCACAAATGCCTGTTGGGTAAAACGACCTTGTAGCGGTTTAAGTATAACTTGAGCAGCATTCTGTCTAAAAAAGATCGTTAATCTTCGAAGTATCTTCATGTGACCCGTAAAATTCCCTGATTTGTAATCACCTATTTCTTCCAGTCTTGGTGCATTTAGACATGCCTCTGTATCGATAACTATCGATAAAAAAGGTAGCCTAGTTATTACACCAGAGCTTCAGTTGGGCAAGTTTTCATTGCCCCAGAGATCTTAATGCTCGCCATTCTTTACAGTTTAGTCAGCTGGATATCTGCTGTACGTTGTTGGACTTTGGGTCAACAGGCAAGTGCCATAAACGTAACCATAGGTCTTACAATGGTTGTAAACATCCAATACATCATTTTCAGTTTAAGGCCCCAGGTTTTGTCATGACGGGTTGACAGACACATGAGGCACCTGTTGCCCTGCATGTAATTTAGTTTAAGTGTGTCATTCGTACTTCATTCGTAATGAAGTATTCTACAATCCGAATCGAATTCGAACATTCTTACATTCGTAGCACATTCCCTACACATTCCCAACGTATCAACTTTTGACAGCTGTTTTTTGGATTTTTTCACGAAAGCCTTGCCTCGACGGATTTGTTTACGACAGAAGAAAACAATTAAATTTTTATGGAATTAGGTCGTAAAATAAAACTTATAACTAATTTTTGGTTAATAAAGTTAAACTATTTTTATTTAAACCTGTGAATATGTTAGTTGAAATTTATTTAGTGCATTTCCTACGTTTCGTAATCCATTTCCAAAGGGTTGATGGAATCTCGCAATATTATTCGACGAATTTTCATAGATTTTCTATGTGAGAAATCTTCCTTTTATTGTGCGAAAATAGCAATTGCAATGAAATCCATTAAAAATTACAGCTAAAAAATACAATTTTGATCAAAAACACTTCAGTTTTTCAATTTTTCTTTTTATTTATTTGTCTGCGGTTGAAACCAGTTGTTTTCGAACTCCCGAAAGTAAGTTCGAAAAGGGGAAGTTTCGTTCGGATTTTGGATTAGCAAATTTGTGGTATTCGTAGCGTAGCTTAACGTTCGGAAATTCATTACGACGAATTCTGGAATAGGGCTGAATAACTTTCCCATCTTAAACAAAATCAAGACGAAAACCTAGTAGCTGTATAAGATTTCTTCTTAAAAAAAATCAAAAAGAAATCCTAGTAGCTGTATAAGATTTCTTCTTAAACAAAATCAAAAAGAAAACCTAGTAGCTGTATACGATTTCTTTTTAAACAAAATCAAGAAGATAACCTAGTAGCTGTATAAGATTTCTTCTTCAACAAAATCAAGAAGAAAACCTAGTAGCTGTAAAAGATTTCTTCTTAAACAAAATCAAGAAGAAAACCTAGTAGCTGTAAAAGTTTTCTTCTTAAACAAAATCAAGAAGATAACCTAGTAGCTGTAAAAGGTTTTTTCTTAAACAAAATCAAGAAGATAACATAGTAGCTGCATAAGATTTCTTCTTAAACAAAATTAAGAAGAAAACTTAGTAAATCTATTAGGTTTCTTTTTTAAATTTATTTAAGAAGACAAAGCCAATAACTTTAGGAAGAAAATCTTTTTGGGTAAAAACCATAGAAAAATCTTCTTAAATTTGCTCTGCATTATTAGGTTTTTATGTGGCGATTTTTCTGTGTGTAGGGTATGGCTTATCAGATTTAATATTCTTTCTCTAGAAAAGGGTACCAGATTTTTTTCTCAGGATTTATGCTTAACGCTTTTGTCTTACACTACTTGGAAGTTATAAGGACGGCACTCTGCATTATACCCTATACATTCGGTTCATGGCAGCCCAGACTTCAAATGTCCAGGTCATCTGCATATCCTCTGGTGTCAAAACCCTGGTCGTTAAGACTTGTGTGAAGTTCTTCAACGACTGGGGTCCACAAAAGAGATGAAAGTACCCCTCTTTAAGGTCTTCTTTTGGTGAGAGTGATGGTGTTACGCACTCCACCAAGCTCAAACGTTATGATTCTGCTTTTGAGCATGATTAGAATCCAGTGTATGATTAAAGAAGAAAGGTTTTTTATATGAATAGCTGGTTTAATAGCATTGCGTGACGTATTGTCAAAGGCCACTTGAATATTAATGAAAGCACATAGCGCTATTTTTTTTTGCCTCAAAAGAATTTTGGATAGTGCCGGTTAGGCTGTGTTTTGCGGTGAGTGTGGATTTGCCAGCTTGAAAGGAAAACTGAAACCTATTTAGAGTAATGTTCATTAAGCTAGTCGCCCTAAAGTTAAGTTTCAGTATTTTCTCTATTGCCTTTAAAAATAAGGAACATAGGCTGATTGGTCTATACGATATAGGCAGTTGTTTGGGCTTTTTACCTACCTTTGGTATTAAAATGAACTTTGCCTTTGTCCATTCGCGAGAAGTATGGCCTATGAAAGGCTGGATTTAAAAATCTGAATCAGTCAATGAAATCAATACCTTGCTGTGAAAGGCACAAGTAGATTCCATCAGGTCCTGGAGATTTGTACAGGTTAAATTTGGATACGGCGCAAAGTTATCTATCGGATCTAAAAAGTTTGCCTGGAAGTTTTTTAACCACCTATCACTAAGTAGTATACCCCAGTGTCCGGTAGGGTGTCCTCTTCAAACAAACATTCCAGAAAATGCGTCCTTAGTAAAAAAACGATTACTTTCATCCGAGTTTCTATTGTAGCATAGTTTTAATGCTAATCGGATGAGCGGTTTAGGCGTTTTTTGTTATTTTTAATGAAATTTGTACTGAAATAGCACCAAAAGATGTATCCGTAACTGAAAACACCTATTAAAAAATTGTATGCTAATCGGAAGAGCAATTTAGTATATTATTGCAGTATTTCTAAAATTTTTAGTGCAAAAATAACGCCTCAGTGTGTTTCAGATAGAGCAAAAACGATAAAGTTTTTTTAATTCCAGTTTTCATGCTGATCGTATATGCGGCTGAGTACTAAACGTTAACTCAAGCTCTAACTTAAATTCAAATTCACGCTTAAACTCAAACCCGAGGTCAAACTTTAACCCTAACTTAATTTTCATCTTAAACGTTAACTAAACTCAAACTCAAACTCAGACTCAAACTTATATTAAAATTCATTCTCTAACTCCACTAAAAATTCTCAAACTTGTGAAATTTTCCAGCAGTTCAAAAATACTGACAGTTTATTAAGAAGTTGAATTGGAATGCAGCTTTTTACACAATAGCTGCCGGCATTAGACGCTGCAGCTAATAGTGTCTACAGACAGCAGAGCACAACAAAAACTATGCACCTTCATTGTCTGCTCCATATTGTTTAGCAATTAGCGAGTGTCCCGGTGACGCCACTTGTTGTTGTCACTTGATGGAGAACAAATAGAACAACAATTGCAACGACAACAACAACAATAACAACAATAGCATGAAACAAAAACAAACCCAACTGATAATACAAAAACTTTAAAATATTTGTCAAGACAAATTAAATAAAGGTGGCTGTGTGTGTGTGTGTGTGTCTGTTTAACCCCCTCCGTTTTTCGTCCAAAGTAGATGTATTTAAAAAATACTCAGATACTTAATAAAAGCAGCAGCTATTGCAACGAGTGAGTTAAAACTTTAAACAATCAATTAGTAAACGAATGCTAAGGCAGTTTTAAGCAACACGAATGGTTAACAAGTTGCAGTCAGTGAGAGTGCCACCGTTTCCAGTGATCCACGCTATTGATCTAAGCTATTGATCCATGTTGTTGGTGTCGATGTTGTTGATCCCGCGCTTATTGATTCACATATTGTTGTTTCATGTGTTCGAGCCATGTTGTTGAGCGTCGAGCAGCAGCAGTAACAACAATTTTTTTCGTGCTCAAACACTAAACGAGAGCAAACAATTAAGTTTGGGGCAGCGGACCAAAGCAAGCAGAGCGTACAGAGCAGAAAGCACAGCATTTAATGTCCCAAAAAGAAAAGGGAGTAACATAATTTTTTTAACTCCCGTAATGAACTGCATAAGATCAGTATTTAACATAAATTTCAAATAGAAACAAATTTTGTAGAACAAGCCGATCGTTGTTGTAGTTGTTGATGGGCTATTGTTGTTATTTGCATGCCTCATTATGATGTTGGTGCGGGTTGAGTTCAATTCTAGGTGATCGCAACGATCGAAAGTCAATAAATGTTGTTGATCTTATTTACAATTGAAATAATGCACCAACTGCTACTTACTTACTTGCTTTTGTTGCTGTCAACAGTGGCTGGTTTTGTTGCTATTTGTGAGCCTTTTTTAGCGCTGACATATAATGACTTTAAACTTAGCAGCAAATAAATATGAAGAATAACAAGAATTGAAATTGTCTGAGACTCTTTTGCATGAAGAGTGGGAAGTTGAACTCTGAAAATAGTGAGAATCGAGGCATTGCACTTATGGTTCAAACATAATTTTTTTTTGATTCTGAAAAAATTTAGTAAGAAAATTTCTTGTATATACCTTTCACATAGTTGCATTAAAAAAAAATCATACAATGATTTCATAAGAAATTATAAAAAAGTTTAAAATTTTAAAAATATATTCAGGCAGGTTCTGCATTTCACTTCCAAGTGCAATTGAAATTGAATCATAATTGAATTTAATATTTGGTGCTCTACGTATAACTTTTTTTTGTTTTGTACCTATCAATTAATAAAATTTATCAATATAATTAATGCTATTAACGAAAAAAGTGATATTTAGACCACCAAATATCGAATTCAATTATGATTCAATTTTACTTTTACTCGGAAGTGAAATGCAGAATCTGCCTGATTATGAGAATTTCTTAAAAATAGTTTATGGAAATTTTGAAAAAAATCTTAAAAAAAATTACATAAGAAATTATTTTGTAAATCATTTAAACTCTCTAGCGCCTTTTAATAAGTATTTTTTGACCCATTTAAAAATAGGTTTAAAAAAGGAACATCATTGTTTGGAGGCAGTTCCGGCTCCAACATGATATCTCGGCAACGGCTTATCTGAAACAAAAAACCGAAGTGTTTAAGATTCGGCATGACAATGGCTACAAAAACTACTATTGATATTAATTTCTAACAATTTTTGTTTTTTTATGTAACAAAAACCAAAAAAATTGAAAAACTCTTTTTTTATTATTTGTTTTAAAAATAAAGTCAAAATCATTATTTTCACAAGATAATACATGGTATTGATAAAACTGTTTGCAAGTTTTTATGTGTAGAATATGTGGTTTAAATTTCAGTAGTATCGTCCCCACAGGATCCTGAGAAATCGTTTTGCGCGTCCGTGAAAACGTAGTTTTGAGAAAAACGCATTTAAAGTTTTTTTAACGCTCAGGTACGTGCGTGCAGGTAGTAAGCTTTGGGTTAAAAAAAATACTTATACTGCTCGAATCTTCATAAAAATTTAATACAATATTCTTAGATACTTATCCATTCGAAAAATGTTAATTCTTTTTTTATTTGAAAGTACAATCCTTCCGGTTAATAATGAAAAATAATTTCATTCAAATGGCTGCCTCGGCTGGCCATGCAGTAGCCTACACGATCGGTCCAATTTTTAAGCACATTATCGATTGTGTGCAGCTGTATTTCGCCAATGGCTTCACGAATATTGTCCTTTAAAGCGTCAATTGTCTCTGGCTTGTCGGCGTAACACTTATCTTTGAGGGCAACCCACAAATAATAGTCCAACGATGTCAAATCGCAGCTCCGAGGTGGCCAAACGACATCAGCTCTGCGGCTGATAATGCGATCTTCAAAAACAGGGCGCAAAACATCGAGTGTAGCTTCGGCTGTGTGGCACGTAGCGCCGTCCTGTTGAAACCAAATGTTGCCAATATCCTCCTCTTCAATTTTTGTGAACAAAAATTCATTCAACATGGCCCGATAACGATCGCCATTGACTGTAACGGCCACTCCCTGCTCATTTTCGAAGAAAAATGGCCCAATTATGCCTCTGGACCAAAATCCGCACCAAACAGTGACTCGTTTTGGGTGCAGCAGGTTTTCAATGTATGCGTGCGGGTTTTCTGTGCCCCAAATGCGACAATTTTGCTTGTTTACATACCCGTCAAGATCAAAATGAGCTTCATCTGAAAAGATGATTTTTTTGGCTTTTAATTTTAAAAGTCTATCTTCTTCTGTGAAGGTAGTATAAATGAGTAACGCAGCAAAAAATTCTGCGCTGATACACCAACCCAAGCGCAGTTTACTCTATCAGCGTAATACTACGTTTACATTGAACTAAATGACATATCATAGCTTTACTGGTTCGATAACTCAAATTTAAAGTAAAAAATTAAGCTACCTTACCTAACCTAACCTAACCTAACCTAACCTAACCTATAAGTAAACCGACATTAACTGCCCATTTTAGTATAGGATTGTCTACCTTTTGACTTTAAAGTTGAGTTATCAAACCAGGGATGCTATGATTAGGGCGTTTACACGATACTACAACAGTAAACACTTTTGAATGACTCATTTCAAAAGGTAAGGTAAGGTAAGGTAAGGTAAGGTAAGGTAAGGTAAGGTAAGGTAAGGTAAGGTAAGGTAAGGTAAGGTAAGGTAAGGTAAGGTAAGGTAAGGTAAGGTAAGGTAAGGTAAGGTAAGGTAAGGTAAGGTAAGGTAAGGTAAGGTAAGGTAAGGTAAGGTAAGGTAAGGTAAGGTAAGGTAAGGTAAGGTAAGGTAAGGTAAGGTAAGGTAAGGTAAGGTAAGGTAAGGTAAGGTAAGGTAAGGTAAGGTAAGGTAAGGTAAGGTTAGGTAAGGTAAGGTAAGGTAAGGTAAGGTAAGGTAAGGTAAGGTAAGGTAAGGTAAGGTAAGGTAAGGCAAGGATAGGTTAGGTTAGGTAAGGCTAGACTAGGCTAGATTAGGCTAGGATAGATAAGGTTAGGCTAGGTTAAGGTGGTGGTCGAACAAAGACCGATCCACATATAACAGATATTTGTTCCGTTGTGATAATATAGGGGATCTTCTCCTCCTCTTCTGCTCTCGTAAGCACTGTCGTAGAACCAACCTGTACTATTAATAAAAGCAGTGGACGCTTAACGTCTACCTCCTCAAGATCACTGAGATCATAAAAAAGGCTACCTAGATGCTTATGTCTTCTGCGGGATAAAGCAGGACATGAACAGAGGAGATGTGATAACGTCTCCTTCTCTTCCTCATCCCTGCAACTCCTGCATGAACCCCCATTCTAAGGGCATGTCTACCTATAAGACAATGCCCTATTATAACGCCTATAAGAATGGAGAGACCTTTCCTCGCCAATGGAGTGGGCTTTGTCGTTCGTTTTTCTGTAAAACTAGGCCACATCTGTCTAGTTGTGTTAGAGGTGGTGCTGGGCCTTTATCTGAATTTTTTTTTAAAGATCAAAGAACCAAGGCATGTGCCTTATACAAAAAAGGTTTGGTCTTTGACCTGAAAGGAAAGGGAGAAATTTATTAAGAGGAATGGATTGGAACCATACGTGAATTATTGAGTGGGCGAAACAACCGTGAAAGACAATTTGAATTGCTTTTAACCGAGGCTATTGTTATGCCTTAACCTCGGCAAGCATTTTCAGCCCTTAGTTGTTCCTGTCCTTTTATTCCACATTTTCCTCAATTTAGTTGTGGATTTTTAGTTTTTAAATAATTCTTAAATGTAGGAAAGAACAAAGAGAGTGAAAAAACAATGCCCGAGCCTGGATTCGAACCAGGGCTTCTGGGTTGTTAGTCTAGCGCACTCTCCACTGGACTACAAATGCCGACATAAAATTAACCATTTCTGTGGCATGTTGCCTTAGAGCCAGAGCTGTAAAAATGTCATTCAATTTGATTTTATTCACAAAAAAATGAATCAGTGAATAACGAAAAAAGGATACATTCAATGAATGCAAAATGGACTTATAAGTAAAATTTTTAATTCACTCTCATTTTTAAAAAAATGATTTATTATTCATTTCAGTTATTCATTTTCGCTATTCAGAATAATGAATCGATTTTGTTATTAATTTGAATGCTATTCGCAAAGAATTTACATTTTCAATTATTCTTTTTTTATTCATTATTAATTATTTATTTATTCCAAATTTATTTTTTATTCATTATTTAATTTTTTTTTTCATTATACAGTTGTTATTCATTACTAATTTTTTATTTATTGTCAATTTTTTATTAATTATTCATTATTAATTTTTTATTTGTTATTAATTTTTTATTCATTATTCATTTTTTATTCAATATTCATTTGTTATTATTTATTAATTTTTTATTCAGTTTAGTAGGACTTTAGTAGGCCATAAATAAGAAATGAATAACAAATGAATAATGAATAAGGAATAATAAATGAATAATGAATTAAAAATTAATTACAAATAGAAAATGAATAATGAATAAAGAAAGAATAATTGAAAATTCTAAAATACTTTGTGAATGGCATTCTTAATGAATATCATGCAAATGAATAAAAAAAAAATTATGTATTTTTCTGGCAACGAAAATGAATAATTAATAATTTTTTAGAAATGAATGTGAATTAACAATTTAATTTATAAATCAATTCAGCATTTATTGAATGCATTCTTATGCCGTTATTCAGTTGTACTTACAATTCTGAATATGAATGCCGATTTTTCAGCTCTGCTTAGAGCCAGCTTGCAAGATGGAAGTGGCATGCCTAAGGTGTCCATGTCAGGTGAGCCTAGCGAGCTCATCCGCTCTACAATTTCCAGGTATGTCCATATGCCCTGATACCCAGACCAGATGAATGTCAAACTAATCGGCCATCTCATTCAGAGACAAGCGACATTTAGGGGCTGTTGGTGATGCTAAGAACACACCTCCAAGGGATTTAATCGCTGCTTGGCTATCCGTAAATATGTAGATATCTTTAGTAAATATCTCACTATACCTTAGCCATTCCACAGCTCTATAAATAGCTATTGTATCCAGATCCGTTGAAACGACACTCCCCCGACTTTGCTATTTAGTTTTGAGCCATCAGTAAAAATGGGCGTGCCAACTTGGTTTAGCTGTAAATATTGGGTTGGTTTAGCCCAAATCATCAAAGGTCACAATTAATTATATAAATCTATAATTAATTTCAATTCGGTGGCAAAGATCATAAAGTTTAAGCTTTATCCTTATGTGAAAACATTGAGCAGTTAAGGATTATCTTTTAATTATGATACTATTTATTATATTTTATATGCATTTGTTATACATATTATTGAATATTCGTGTATTCTATTTTGTTTTGCATTTTTGCACATTGTATTTTGTGCACTCAAAATATTTATTAGTAAAATTTCTACAAATAATGTTCGTAAGCAAAATAGTCGTACATTCTACGAATACTCGTACAATATACAAAGTATTTGTATCGTGATATCTTTACGAATTCATTCGTAAGGTGTTACTAATACCTGATGTAGTTAGTATCTACGAATTTATTTGCTTTATATACTGATGATATTCGTTAACAAAAATAAAATAATTCGTATTTGTACGACTGATTATGTATATATAAATACAAATATTTGTAAATTTCTCGTACGAATAACTTCGTAATTTATTTCATTACATTCGTAGTATTTACTTATGCTTTTGTACTATTTACGAATGAAAAATAATATTAGTAGAAAAAATTCATTCGTAAATTGACCGTACGAATTATTTGTAGAATGTATGAACTATTAGTGTAGTTTGAAAAATTTAAAACCAAAATCGTTCAGCCTGGTATGACGAACAACTACAGAATATAACGAACTGTGTGATTGTAAATTGGCTGTAGCCTACTGGTAGAGTGCGTGGCCCGTAAGCTGAAGAGGTTCAAGCCACAGCTGAGAATTTTTTTTTTGCCTGGCTTGTCGAAGAACTACAAAATATAACGAATTGTTTGATTGTAAAGTGGCTTTAGCCCTCTGGTAAATTGCATGGCACTTAAGCTAAAGAGCCGAGGTTCAAACTCCAGATCACTTAATTTTTTTAAATTCTAATGAATAATTTTCTAATGAAAGTTTGGAAAAAACTTTGTAGAATTCCGAAATCGTATGCACTGAAATAAAATTGATGAATTAAAGATTTGACAAAAATTGTTGATCCCGAAAAATCGAGTATAACTAATCTATATCTATTAAACCCTTTGAAGAAAGTAGATAATGTGGAGTGTTTATGTTCTTTTGATTGAAAAATTGCTACGTGCATTTTTAAAGTTATTGCTGTTGCAAATTGATATTGAATTTTATATCGCGTAATCTGTAAAATCCAACACATCATCTTAACCCAACGTAAATTAATTTAATTTTCTGCTTGTATAATTTGCACGAACTGATCCATAATAAATTAATTTACTTTCACGTTGTTGCATTCGGTAAATAAACCGCCCCTCAAATAGTCCAAAATCCCATAAGCAACCCTTACCAAGGATTTGCTCGTGTATTTTTTGTGCATTTTTTTTCTTCTGCTACTTAAAATACGATATCAAGATAAACAAATTTGTGCCTAACTGCATGATTACCGCTGTTAGTTTTGTGGTGGTTTTGCATGGTGACAAAAAATAGCTTGTGGCATAAGATTTCTTTTTTTACCCAGAGATAAGCACACAATCAGCAAAAAGTTTCAGGTTTATCACATAAATCATCTGATCAACAAACGAAGTTAGAACAAATGTTTTTAAACTTGAAATTTGTAATGAGAATTTTAAGTCTTAATAATGGCATCTATATATTTTTTCCACACATAAATTAATTATAATTATTTCTTCAACGTGACTGCTCTTACAATTTGGCCCATTCATATTTTCTCTGTAATTCACGCAATCGTCTCGAGAAAACAAAGTGTTAAAAGTTACTATTATATGAATTATGTCAATATAATACCAATTCTTTTCCAACAAAAAACACACAAACAACTGGAACAAAACAGAAAAACATCAAAATATTCAAACACAAAAGTTTGAAAAGTTAAAAAATAACGCGCCGAACAACAGTCGTTCGCACAGCTAACAAAATGTAGGCAAATATAATTATTATACAGTCATTGTTCACTATTGTTATAAGCCAAAAAAGTACAATATTACAATATAAACAACGACAACAACAACAATTGGAAGAAAAGATATAAGAGCTTACGAATGTGTGTACTATAATGGAGCGAATTTTTTGTGCAAATAATGAAACAAAAAATATTGTTTAGCAATAATATATAATAATATATAAAAAATTAAAAGTGCACACATCAAAGCAGCATAATGGAAAATTTTTTGGATCCAAATTAATTGAAAAGTCAAACAAAAAAGAAAAAAATTTATATGATTCTAATAGCAAAGAAACAAATACAAAAATTTTCATTTGAAATTTTGAGTGTTTAGTTCGCATAAAATTTGTGTTTTTATTGCTCAAAAACTTTCTCTTCACTCTTGGAGTCCAGTGAATGTAGTAATTTTGTTACAAGAAATAATGAAAAGTATTAATTTTTATTTAATAACAAAAAAAAACCAAATATAATAAAAAAAAATCTTATTATAAAATTTAAAAGAAATCATCATTTCAATTATCTGAAATCACATTTTTAGCTCCACTGTGTTAAAGGGGATATAGTGTCAGTGTAGATAGATAAAATTTTTATTTTCGTTATCAGAAAAAACTCTTTGTTTAGTATCCAAGTGAATGCTACTTAGGAAAGGTACTCATAATTTCTTTTCTTAAAATACTTTTTTTGACCTTTCTCATATTTCCACTACCAAATGTTGAACTGTTAATGAGGTAGAGGAAAAAAAAACCCATTTTATAATAATACTAGCAGGTCACTGTTGTCCGCGGCTTCGCCACGGACGTTTTTTTATCAATCTCCTTAACTCCTTAAAGACGGGACAATTTTTTCACACATGTGCTAATTTTTACCTAATTTTGGTTTTGACTAATTTTTATGTGCTACGGTTAGTTTTGCGACATCCGACTTAGTGATGCGATATGGCATATTCGGTTGACAATACATATCAAAGAAAACAAAAATGTTTTTTTTTCTTTTGTTTTGGAGCGCCGCTCTGCACTATATGTATCTCACTTTATGCCTTGTTCGAGGCTCATCATTTTTTTTTTTGTTGCGCTCTGCTAGCTGAGCACGAAGAGAAAGAGAAAAATAGAGAGCAACATGGAGTTTATTGAAACTCTCGCAACACAAACGCGTCAAGAGCCAACGAATAAACAATGCGTCGCAGCTGGGATGATTTCATTAAAAAACTTAATACCTTAATTAAATATACTTAATATTAAAATTTCGAAAGAAAAATACCCCTATCTAAATCTGTAGCACAAATATGATATTTTAAAAAATTTTTCATTAAAATCGGACCAGTACTTTTGGAGTAAAGTCGTAACTTTAAATGTTCACTTCAATTTTATATAATAGTATAGATAGATATAGATTAAGCTGAGAAAGACAAAATAATTCAAACACAAATTATCCCAAGTGAGATACTTCAGATTGTTGAAAAATAGTTTCAGCTAGTCTGTTTTCCCGCTTTGTCAAAACAAAACGGCAGCTCAAGAATGAAAAATGAAGGCTTACATATTGGATATAAGAAGTGCCCGACAGAAACCGGAATTTTGGTCGAAACTGAAACGGAATATTCGGCCATTTTAATTCGGCAGAAACTGAAACCGATACTGGTTATTATTATGAAAATTTAAGTTTTTACAAATAATTTTTTTTGATTAAAAGGAAACAAAAGTACTTTCATACACATAGGAAAAAATTCAATATAAAAAAGTATTATTTGAATATTGAAGTTTATAATAATAAATTGAAGTTTACTACAATAATATATAAGACAATTTTTTGTTTTATTTTTTATTACAAATGCATTCCATACTTTATATTTTCGGCACACACTTGAAATAGTATGCACCTACAATGTACATTTTTATAGAACTACAAAACAAAGCATTTTTGTTTTTTTTTAAAGGTTTACTATTATAAAAATAGAAATATATTGTTTTTTTCCCCTTATTTCACACGCACAGAATTCGTTCGAAAGTTAAACTATAATTTTTTGGCTTCAATACCTATAAAACTTTAAGGTACTACTAAAAAATAAAAAAAAGGTACTATTACAGTGTGTAAAAAATTAAAAATCAATTTTTTTTCGTTAGAATATGGTTCTGCGAGGTCTTAAGAATACGTATACAAAATTTTAGAAAATATATTATATAGAAAAAAGTTAATATTTTCAAGAACATTTAAATCTTTAAGCGCGTTTTTCTGAAAACAAGGTTTTTCGAATCGGCTTCTAAGATATCTGGAGTTCTACTTGATCGATTTCGAAGAATCTTGATTCATTGTGAAGACTCTGTTAAGCACTAGAGCTTATAGACTCTGTAAAGAACTTTGTTATAGACTCTGTTAAGCACTAGACCTATAAAAATCCAAAAAGATTTTGTATTTTTTTTTGTATTGCTGAAAGTTTCGGCAAAGCAGGGGGTTTTTTGTAAATTTTTTTTTCAACGCATGCTAGTTTTTTTTTATTTGTGTAGGTTGAGTGTTCAACTACAGCCCTTAACTCAAGAATACACTTTGATTTTTTACTTTCAGACGCTTTGTAAATGCTAGAGACGAGAAGCCAATTGCAACTATTTTTTAAACACGCTAACTTCAACGCCCTGTAGAAAATTAACTAATATAAATACAAAAAAAAAAAAAAATTTATTTCCTCATGAATAATTATTCATTAAGTAAAAAATTTGAATCATTAAAATTAATAATATTAGGTAAAAGAAAAATTAATAAAAAGGTGTTTTTTTATAGCTACACACTGTAATAGTACCTTAATATTAATTGCAATAGAGATGATAAAATCGAAAATGATAAAATCGAAAATGATAAAATCGATGAATGATAGAATCGAAAATGATAGCATAAAATTAATCAAAATGCTCTGCTTTAACACGAGATATCAAATTATAGAAGAGTTCATATTCTTTTCATGTTTTGTACAATGTGTTGTAAATATTTTTATATTTGAATTAAAGCACTGATACAACAAGTTTTTACCAAAAGTTTCGGATAGTTTCGGCTATTCGGCCTCAATATGGCCGAAACTGACAAAAAGGGCCGAAACTGGCCGAAACCGAAACCGCATATTCGGTCGGACACTAGATATAAGGACTCTACACTGAAAAAAGAATTTATTTTTATCAACCAAGATTTGGCTAATGTTAACAAACTACACAGCATACCGACATATTCGAAATAAATACTTGGTTATTGAAAAAAAATTTATATTTAAACCTTATCGTTAAGACAAGTTCTTATTGGGTAATAGTTATAAAACCATAAACTGTTTTCTTGAATTAAAAAACTTTCTAGTCTTTGTTAATATATTTATTTGATTTTATTTTATTTTCCGAGTTTTTCTATAGTCACATTAATTTCTATCTATATCCTTTAATATATCATACCATGGGCGTCCGCAGGGGGGGAAGGCGGCGCTCGCTTCACCCTTGGCAGGCAAAATTTTTAATGTATCTTCATATTTAATAAAAAAACTGTAAAGTACAATTGAAAAATTTTACGGGAAAAGCAAGTCTTTTTAAATTATAAGTTGCACTTAAACTTGGGTTTTTTAGAGCTTTGTTTATACATACGCCATTTTTAGTTGTAGGAGTGTAAAATTTTTCAGCAACTTGTGTTTTGGTAATGTGTATCATAATTAATCAAAAAGTTGATTTTAAATTGTTTGAAACTTACGGCTTTTTTGATTTCATATGACGATATGAAGACATTACAAAAATACTTTTTATGTTAGTTTTTAAAGCTGATCTAAACCATGCATTTTTAAATCGACGAATTCTATTCGTAATTTTAAGCCACGAATAGAATTCGTAGAATGGACGTAGTTTGGTACATATTACGAATATTTTATTCGTATTCGTACAAAAAAAAAATGTATATAGAACGAATAAATTTGTTACATTTACGAATGATCCTAATAGCTAATTACGAAAAAAAAAATTCTGTCTGAGCTCAGGTTTGAACCGTGGTTCTTTAGCTTACAAGTCAGCTACTTTTCCAGGAGGATACGGCCACCTTGCAATCATACATTTCCTTATCGATGGTTAAGCGCATAAAAGTGATAAGTGAACATTTTTAAATTCTCAGAAACGCTTATTTTCAGTAGATTTCAGTTAAAAAACTAAAAAATTTTTTCTGGAAATTTAAAAAGTTTGACTTATCACTTTTGTGCGCTTAACCATCGTCTTATTTGGTAATTGTTTGACAAACCAGGCTGAACGATTTCGGTTTTAGATTTTTTACACTCGACTAGTAATTCGTACATTCTACGAATAATGCGTAGGGCCAATCTACGAATGAATGTTTTCTACTAATATTATTTTTAATTCGTAAATAGTACGAAACCATAAGTAAATACTACGAATGTAATGGAAGAAATTAAAATGTTATTCGTACGAAAAATTGAAAAATGTTAAAGATGATATTCCTTATTAGTCGGATATCATTCTTCGTAGCAACTGATAGCAAGGGGCATTTAATTTAATTACGGACATAAACTTTGACGAAAAGCAAATTTTTGTTTTAAAGTCCTTGTAAACAAGCAAAACACACAGCAAAATAAATTTTATGAACATAAAAATGTTTTCCAAAAAGTCGGCATAAAAAAATAATTTTTCTGTCATAAAAATTATCCAATTTCGATCATTTTTTTAAATTTTTCCTATATTTATAAAAATGGCTAATAATCCTGCAGCATTTAAATTTGAGAAAATTGCAGCGATCTAGGCGACGGCAAGGGTTCTAATTCAAGAGCAAAAGAAAAAAATTTGGAAATTATGAATAAAGTAGGCCAATTTTGAATCAAGAACTATTTATTTTTAAAATCATATGAAAATTTCGGATAAAAAACAATTTTACATTAGAATTTGTTATGATCAAAAGTTTTTTTTATGAATTAAGATTGTGAGCTTTAGATCAAGTAAGTTTTCAAGAAGGCAACAACAACAACAACAACTCTGTGTAGAGTCAATCACTTAGCTGACTTTTTTTATTACTTAAATGTAAATAGGAAACTTGATTTGAAACATCCATTAAAAACTTCTTAAAATTCACGTTTTTTTTTAGCGCTACGTGCTTATATTAAATTCAGGATTCAGAATCAAAACTTGCAGGGAGGTTCCGTAATATGTTAAGAAAATGTTTGGAACCCACAACCCAGAAATATATTTATACATTTTTGATTTTTTAATTTTTTCATTTTTAATTCACTTTTGGAATTAAAAAAATTTTTTTTTAAATTATTCATATAATAACATCGTGCACGTCTAAATATCAAAAATGCTAAAGATTGATTTATGAGGACAATTCGGACCATAAGAGCAGGGTCTCAAGGGTTAAACTGTTTTAAGAAATTATTCTCCAGGTAATTCTTGATATTTCACTTATTGACTCGAAGTCGATTAAGTTAATAAGAAAAAGTTTTTCTAACAAAAGCTGCATCAACATGTACTTGACCTTGAACCTTAAATTTCTCGAAAACGGGCCGAAGGATTAAAAAACGGTAAACGCCATTAAATTTAGCGTCCTCGAATTATGCTGAAATGATATGTCCCTAGCTTGTTTGCAAAAAAAAGTGACCGATCCATGCACAGTCAGATCCGGACAAAAATATCTCCCTTAGCAGGCGGGATGCATTCCAAGAATAACGAAACTCTAATTATTAATTTTTGCGGATTATATGAATTTTGACTTCCTCAATCTAAATCTAAAAATTTTCAGGCCGCTCCCAACTGGTTTAGAAGTAATATACCTCCAAAATTGAAAAAATAGCTTAAAAATCTTGTTTGTTGTTTTCAGTTTTCCAACAAAACAAAACTATTGTTTAATATTGGAAAATTTTTGTACTCTTATTTGAAAAGTTGAAAACTTGGAGGCTCAAAAGTAATTAATGCGATTTCATTTAAAAATAAATTAGACCTCACATTATTTAGTTTTCTTAACAACTAAGAATATTTGCTTTTGCAAAAAATTATTGAAATGTATTACATGACAAATGTATAAAATGAAATTTGGAAATATTTCGAACATGATACGAGAAAGACTTTTACCCCATCTTTAAAAATATTGGATTTTTCTATGTGTAATTAGTACCAAAAATCTCAGAAAATAGAATTATATAGGCTACATTTTCTTTATGCTCATTTTAGACCATTTTTTGTCTTGGTCCCCTCATAGAAGCAATCCTGCGGACGCCCATGTATCATACTTTCAAGAAGATAAATATTTTAAATCTAAACCACAAGGTTACCCTGAAATGTAAAATTTTAATTTCCTGAATTCAAGTCTTATTTTATTATATCAATAGCTGTCCAAATATATGATTAAGTAATTATTAGAAAAAAATCTTTATTAATACCGAAGATCGGCACGTTTCTGTCATGAGAGAAATAATTATGGAAATATCGTTCAAAAATTTGATAGAGTTATCATGTTAAATGTAAAAAATATGCTTATCAATCTCACTCACATGTACAGTTGCGAACGAAATAGTATCAATATTCTTATATTCAGACATGTTTGAATAAATAATGCTAGTCTAAAAATTTCGTATCTGGCAAACCCATTATCATTCCTATATGTACTTTCAATGCTAGTTTCAAATCTGTACTTAGTTCCTCCTACATTGTAAAATTGTCAAGATATGTGTTTAATGTTTTATTGATCTGGAATTTAAACTACTCACCATAAATAAAAAAGAATATTTTGTATTTTATAAAAAATATAAAATTTTCAATCGATATATCAACCTATCGTATGCGGTATCATATTGACGTTTCATTTGCGGTAGCGGAGCAAAAATTTTGAGATTATCCAACGAAATATCAACAAATTTTGTATCTCTTGTTTTAGCGGAGCTGTAATCGTCCGTAATAATCAGAGCTGTATAGGAGCTGTAATAGACTATATCCAAACGGGATACCATGGCAATCAGTTTGAAAAATTATTATTGAAATAGCGCCTACCGTTCTCAAGCTTTGCGGTCCTCAACATAAGTGACTACCCTTTTGTATAATAGTATAAATTACTAAAGTTAACATGTCCCCTTGTCCGAAGACCATAAAATGTTATCAGGAGAACGGCACGTGTAAGTTGTAGTCGAATACCGAATTTCGAATCTGTGCGACCTATAACTCCAAAGTTATTCGGTATTGAAAATTTCGGTTGTACGGAAGGTGCCACGCCACACAGTGGTCAAAAATGTTGTTTTTTTTGGAAAAAACTCTGTAACTTATGACACAGTTCAGATATTGGAAAATTTTTTTAACAGATTTTGCAAACAACCAGCATTAATTTTTTTTTGTAAAAATTTCAAATTATCATACAGTTTTTCCTTGTAAAATTGCGTAATTACAATCTCTAAAAAACATCTGGGTTTCTCGTCATAAATCCCAAACCATACATCCTATAAGGACGACTTAAACACCAAAATACCCAGCAGCGGATTTGCCAGTGGCTACCATAGAACTAATACAGAATAAATTACCAGGTAAGGAAGCATTACTTTTTTCAAAAAGTAATGCGTCTGCATATAGCAAAAGTAATTAACTCATACCTCATTACCTGTAATGTAGCATACAAGGAAAAGTAATGCAGTGATTTTTATAACTTAATACAAGTAGTATGTTACTCCATAACTTCTAGGTAATGCTGAAGGGAGGCAATCACTTACCTCCTGTCTCATTCAATGTTAAATGTAAGGCCTTTTATGCACAGTAAGGTAATATAGTCGGAAGTAGTGGTCATTACAAGGTAATTGATGCTTCATATATTCGGAATATATTCCATCCGCTACTGGGATGTTTGTAATTACTATACCCACATGACTGCGTGAGTGGGTATACTAACATCTTAAAAATGAAATTATTTTTAAATAATTTTAACTTCAATTTCAAGTACTATTTTCACTTTGGTGAAATATTTTTCGTTTTTTTTATTTTTTTTTATCATAAAATATCGATTTATACATTAAAATGTTTGTTAAACTTCTATCTACAAGACTGCATTCTTGGGAAAAATTTTAAAATATTAATTTATTTTCATATGTCCCTTTTGGTGATTTTTTTTTTCGTTTTTTCGACATAAAATTTGCCATAAAATCCAAACTATACATCGGACAATGACGATTCATGCATTAAAATCTCCATAACATTGTTCTTAAGATGGCATACTTCTTTGTCGAAATGCGTTTTGCTCTATCTCTTCTAGTTTAGGAGTTATAGAACACTTTTTGAAAAATTAACATTAAAATAACATTAAGGAAAAATTAACACAATTCACTAAATGGCAAATATTGGCAGCTGTTTTTTTCATAAATTAAAGAAAACATTAAATCTTTCAATAGACACCAATGAACCTGCTGCTGCAAAGTGCGCTAATAAAGAAATGCTCCACGCAAATTCAAAATTTTTTTTTTTACTTTTAAGCATAACAATGATATGTGAATATTTTAAAAACGAATCGTGTTATTATAAACGTTTTTTTCTGAACTAAAAACAAATAAACATTTATTGTAATTAAAAAAAAAAATCAATGAAACAAGTTTAAATGTAAGATTTATACTGAATTCAATTTAACACTAAAAGTGGACAATTTTAAAATGCAAAAAATGCACGACTTTTGATATTTAAAAAAAACTGTACATTTTCTATTAAATATGTGAGCGGATTTTTAATACTTGATCATTTCTCTCACGGATACTTTTCTAAAAAATTAACATTTTTGAAGTTGAAAAACAGACTTTTTTCCGAAAATAAACCATAGTGCGCCACTTTGTCAAGCTTATTATGCCATTGTCAAATTGGGGTTCAATTCCGAATTCAGAGGCTGTGTGCTCTATAATTGACATAATCGATATTGCAAATTTGGGTTGTATGGGAGGTTCCACTTACCCTTGTTCAACGCCCAAAAAATGTTATCAGCGGAACGCCACGTGAAAATCGTGGTCGAATACCGAATTCCAGGCTGTGCGAACTATTATTCCAAAGTTATTCGATTACGCAAAATTCGATCGATTACGCCACCTAGTCTAAGGGGAATGGCACGTGTAAAATGTGGTCGAATACCGAATTCCGAGGTTGTGCCACCTATCATTCCAAAGCTATTTTATATCGCAAATTTGGGTTTAATGAGAGGTGCTATGTCCCTTGTCCAACGCCCATAAAATGTTATCAGGGTAACGACACTTGTATATTGTGGTCGAATACCGAATTCCAAGATCATGCGACCTATTATTACAAAGCTATTCAATATAATAAATTTCGGTTGCATGGGAGGTGCCATCAAAGCCTATAAAATATTAGAAGGAGAACGGCACGTGCAAGGTTCATTTATAAGGTTGTGGCACTTGAGAGAGAGCTCGGTCGAACTGTCAGAATGGATGAAAAGAAATGAATAAAATGAATGCTTAGAACAAAGAAAAGCACAGTGACAGTTCGAGCAAAGGCGGAAAAAGAGTGCATTTCTCTCAAGTGCCACAACCTTATAAATGAACCCATGTAAGACTTGCGCACAACTTGTTTAGCGTTGCACACTCCCTTTATGTTGTTTAAATAGAGCTTAAAAAGAGAGAGCTTTTACTCTCTGTGAGGATAAGATAAAGGATTTGTATGGTTATGCTCTTTCAATTTCAATTAATTATTTATATAATAATTGGCAAATTTATATAGCCTATATCCCAACGGGAAACCATAGCTATCCGATAGAAAGATTATTAGCTTTGCGGTCCTGAACATAAGTGAGTACCCTTTTATATAATAGTATAGATTACTAAAGTTAACATGGTGGATTATTATGGAGCAACATTTTCACATTTTGGGAAAATTAATGGAACTTCGGAAAATCAAAAAAATTTTTTTTTAAAGATCAAAGATCAAAGAACCAAGGCATGCGCCTTATACAAACAAGGTTTGGTCTTGAACCTGAAAGAAAAGGGATAGATTTTATTTAGAGGAATTGATTGGAACCATAAGAGAATTATGGATTAGGCAAAACAACCGTGAAAAACATTTTGAATTGCTTTTAAACCGAGGTTTGTGTTATGCTTTAATCTCGGCCAGCATTGCCAGCCCTTAGTTCTTCCTGTCCTTTAATTTTCTACTATTTAGCTGTGGATTTTTAGTTTTCCATAATTCTTAAATGTAGGAAAGAACAAAGAAAGTGAAAAGAACAAATAAAGTGAAAAGAACCATACCCGAACCCGGATTCGAACCAGGGGCCTCTGGGTTGATAGTCTAGCGCACTCTCCTCTACAAAGACCAACTAATTTGAATTTAAAAAAAAATCACTTAAATTCGGAAACGACCTTTTGAATTTTACAACACCATTCAAAAAGAATTTCTGAATTTTAAATGTAATTCTCGAATTTTAATTGATCTTTTTGAACACCATGTGATCTTGTTTAAATTAAATTAGATCTTTTCTGAATTTTTATGGATTTTGTCAGTATTTCATTTGAGCTGATCTGATCTGATCTAAATTTCAATTCATGTTTTTTTAATATTCAAATTGAATTTAAGAATTTCAATTTAACTTTTTGAATTTTAGATGGAATTTTCAATTTCAATTGATGTTTTGTGAATATCAGGGAAAGTTGTTTTAATTTCAATTGAAGGGCTTATTGCAAGAACATGATAAGCCATATAAAAACTATTTTGAAATAATCGAATGTAAAGTTTTGAAAACATTTATTTTTGTATGTAGAACTGGAATTGAACACGTAAACTTTTAGAAATAGGTTCGAAATTTTATAAGAAATAGCCAAAATTTATTCAGTGGTTGTTGAAAATGCATTGAGTAATGTATCGAGCGTAAAAAGTAGATTTTTTAGATCATGTGGCTTATCACGTTATTGCAATAACCCCTTCAATTGATTTTTCCTTAATTTTAATTGATATTTAATGAATTTCAATTGATATTTTCTGTATTTCACGTATACTTTTCTGAATTTAAATCCATCTCTTCTGAATTTCAAATAATTTTTTATGTATATTAGGCTGGGTCGATTTGCAAATCTATGTTGTCTGGGCGATTTTCGGATCGGACATGAAAATTTATTTAAAAAAAAACAAAAAAGGGGGAAATTTTCGGATCGGGGACGAAACATTATTAAAAAAAAGGGGGCCATAGGGGTGCACTTCATCCTATCACATCTTCAATTTTGTGAATTTTTTCTTTAGGAACTTTTTTCAAAAAATTTTTGTATTAAAACGTACTTAGCTAGAAAAAAACTGATATCAGAAATGAATTCCTCGTACCCGATTTACCATAATACCGGTCTCAGATTTATACAATTTTTACAAAAATTTATCGTAAAAAATTCATAAAAAAAATTCACAAAAATCAAGATATAATCTTAACTTTGGTGCGTATGTATTTTTGACTATCACGGCTGAACCACTGAAGCTATCCACCGTATATTCACAAAATGTGTTCCTGTGATCCTCCGAAATTTTTTGTTTTTTTAGATCCCCCTAGATGGCGCTGTGGTCGAAAAAAAATTATACTTATAAGCCTATAAAAATCGACCGAAGCGCCACCTAGGGGGAGCTAAAAAAAAATTTTGAAAGACCACACGTATACATGTTGTGAATATAAGGCAGATAGCTTCAGTGGTTCAGCCGTGATGGTCAAAAATACATACGCACCAAAGTTAAGATTATACCTTGAATTTTGTGAAATTTTTTTTTTATGAATTTTTTACGAAAAATTTTTGTATAAAACGTATAAATGTGTAACCGGTTTTAGGTTGAATCGGGTACGAGGATTTCATTTCTGGCGTCAGTTATGTTCTAGCTGTGCACGTTTATACACAAATTCCTAAAGAAAAAATATTCACAAAATTGAAGATGTGATAGGGTAAAGTGCAACCTTATCTCCCCCTTTTTTGATTTTTTTTAATAACTTTTCATGCCCGATCCGAAAATCGCCCAAGCACATAAATTTTCTTACCTCATTACAAATCGACCCAGTCTAAAGTATATCAAATGGAATTTCTAAATTTTAGTTGATCTATTTTGAACTTCTAATAGAATTGTGTATTTTATGTGTTCTGTTTTGAATTTTTAATGCAAATTCTAAATTTCAGTTGACCTTTTCTTAATTTCAAATGTTCAAGTTTTAATTTCAATGGCTTTTTTAAAATTTATTAATCTTTTCTGAATTTCTTTTGATCTTTCCTGTATTTCATTTTAAGTACCTTTTCTGTATTTTAATCTAGTTTTTTGAATTTCAAATGAAATTTTAAAATTTTAAATTATCTTCATATGTTCTAAATTTCTGAATGATATTTGTTTTAATTTCCATTAATTTAACCTGCATTTTTAGGTGATATTTCCTAAATTTTAATTGATTTTTTAGGCATAATTCAGAAAATTTCAAATTAAATTTCCAATTTAAAATTATCCATTTTGAACTTCAAAGAAAATTCTGAATACAAAATATTGTGTTTTTAATTTCAAATACAATTTCGAATTTCAATTGATCTTTAAATAATATCAATTGATCTTTCCTGATTACTTATTGATATTTTATGAATTTGAATTTATCTTTACCGTATTTAATTTTGTTTTACTAAATCTCAAATAGAAATGTTTTATTTCAACGCATCTTCTTTGAAATTCAATTGGAGTTCCCGAATTTCAATTAATCTTTCCTGAATTTTTAGTGACCGTTTCTGAACTGTGATCTTTTCTATATTTCATTTGAGTTGTTTGATTTATTAATTTTAGCTTATCTTATCTGAATTTCAAGTGCAATTCTAGAAGCTTAATAAATATTTTCTTATTATCAAATTGACTTTTTTGAACTTCAATTGATCTTTCCTGAATTTTAATAGATCTTTTTTTTAATTTCAATTGATTTTTTCTGTATTTGATTTAACTCTTTCCAAACTTCAATCCATTTTTTCTGAATTTCAAATAATATTTTCTTAATTCATCAATTTCAATGGACCTTTTCTTTGTTTCCAATGCATTTGCTGATATTTAATTGACCTTATCGAAATATAAGACAAAATTTTTTAATTTCACTTTTCTCTTCTATATTTCAAGTGATCTTTTATAAAGTATAATTGTTTTTTTTATTTAAAATATAATTTCTGTATTACCGTTGATCCTTAAATAAAATTCTAAATTTCAATTGTTCTTTTTTGAATTTCAAACTCAATTTCTGTTCTTACATTGATCTTTTTTGAAATTCAAATGATCTAGTTTTCAGATAAATTGATATTTTTTCAATTCTTATTGATCTTTTCTGTATTTAATTTGATCTTTTCAGAATTTCTCTATTTTTTATTGCAATTAATTTTTTTCTGAATAAAATTTAAATCAAAAGGTTAAAAACAAATTCTTAGTTATAACGAAAAATTCCAATCGAAATATGTTTTCCAAATAATTAAACTTTGAAGTATGTATAACATAAACTCGTACTGCATGCTTATCGATTACAAGAGTTTAGCAGTGTTTCTATTGTGCGCAATTATTGAGGTGAAATGTTAAAATTAATCAAAAAATTACAACAATTATAAGAGTAACACAATAAATACGTTTATGGAAGAAAAAAAAAACCATCAAGTGTCATCATGTGCTTGTTTGTAATATTTTTGCATTTATGTACGGTTTTTTTCAATTGAACTCCTTTCAGTTTTTTTTTCATTTCATTGATTCAAAACGTTTACAGCTACAAGCTGGCTAAAAATGAGCCTGCATTCATGTCACTCTTTACTGTGGCTATTGTTGCAGTTGTCGTTATTGCTTTTGTATGACAAAATTGTGTATATATATTGCAAAAATGGCTGCTGCATGGCTTTGTATGACTCCTTTTTTTAAGTGGAACTTTTTAAGACTGCCATTTTTTGTCCCTGTCTGCCCGCTTTGCTACCTATGCAAATTTTTTAATGTTGCTTTTATAATATTGTATATGGCTTGAAAAAAATAGAGTCACATTCATTGAATGGACGACTTTTTGACGAGGTGGCACTTCAATTAAATGAGCTGCACGCAGAAGTCGGGCGCAGAATAAAAAATGTCGCCAACAACGACGACGACTACGACGAAATCTTGTTGAGTTATTATAATGTTAATGGTTAAATAAAAACTTTGTTCAGATTGTATACAAATTCTAGCAAAATCAAGTACTGGCCTTTTGGCAGTTCTTTTGATAGGCGGCTGGTTAAAGATCTGGAGAGCATACGTTCGATAATTATTTTGAAGTTGTTTTTAAAAATGCGCAAGAAATGCTGTAATACAATAATAATGGAACAAATCAGCTGTTAAGGGTTAAACGTTATTAATTTTAAAATATGCTTAAAATTTGCTTTACTAAACACACGCCATAGACGAGGGTTCTGATATCGTATATATTTCAGTGGCGTACGTAGTTTAGTTTGAAGAGAGCCCTCTTCAACTTAAGAGCTTTTTCATTAACCGTTGCATTAAAATTGTCAGAAATCATTGTAGAAGGAATGAAAAAAATAAGATATAAACTACCATCTGAAGAATCTATCATAAGAGATCTAAGGATCCTTAAGAAGTCACCAAAGTGATGCTCTTTAAAGAAACTCCAAAGGTCAAGCAAATTTTAATCACGTTTTTCTTAAAATGTTTATTTTTCACGCAAGGAAACTTAACGGAAACACTTAAGGAACCAATAGACTACAAGTTTTGTAGATATATTTTTTAATTTATTAATTAATTTTATTTATTATTTATGACTTTTATTTATTTTATTTCGAATGAACTAAAATTTTCTTTAAAATTTTTATAATATTATTTCTAACAATTTAATTATAAGTAAATACTTTTTTTTTATGTCTTGAATGTTTTTTGTAAATTAGGGTTTATTCGCAGCTGAAGACCTGAATTGATTTTAGTCAATTGTAAGGATCTACCGTTTCGCTGCACAAATTAAAGGAATCAAGTGCGTTCAACTGTATCGCCTTCTTTTGTTATTTTTTGAACCATAAAAAAACATAATGAAGAAATGTATTGATGGAAAAGTTGATTTTTATTTTTTTTTTCGGCAAAGTTATAAACATTTACAAAAACAAAAAATTGTTATTTGCAAATTATGTAGTTATTAATTCAATAATTAATAAAAAGTTCTTGTGTTTTGTTTGGAATTTCGGCCCTTAACTCTTTGATATACCATGGGACAAAATTTGAAACACTGAAAAATGAACCTTTGTGGTATGTTGGGACAAAATTCAACCCACTCGGATTTGATGTTTAAAATAAAATATAGTAAAAATAAATATGATGAATATAATAAAAATAAACAGTAATAAAAAAAATATTTTTAACTTTTTTTTTTGTAGCTTAAGGGTATTTGTTGTAATGAAATTTCCGTACCTCAAAGAGTTTATACCATTTGTGTATTAAAAAGAATATTTCCTTAACATTTTATTAAAATCTGATTAAAATTCAACTAAAGATTTCGTTATACATTATACGTTATACGTTATACAAGAATTTTTAAAAAAAAAAAACATTTCTGAAACTACACTTGTCTAAATATATATGGTGAATAGAAAATTTTCTCGATCAAAGCTGATATCCCCTCTCCCCCGATTAAATATATTACTTCTTAACTAAGCAGCTGTTTGGCGGCTTCTTCTAAACAAGTGCCAAAAAGCAGCCGTTTTAAAGTAATACAAGCTAAAAAAAAGCCGAACAGCGCACGTACAATGAGCGTTTGTAGGATTTTTAGGCCGGATAGTGTTCGAACAGTGCCCGAACCAGTGTTGAACGGGCCGTGCATGGGTCAAACTATTATAAATATATATTTATGCAAACATATCTATATATACATAGCAGTCTAAAAACTCTCACTGAGTGCCGCAAATCTCTTAACGAGATGGCAAGGCTACTCAGGATTCACCTCATATGGGTACCCGGATACAGGGATATCGAGGGCAACAATTTTGCCGACGAATTGGCAAGGAAGGGTACGATCTTTAACACCCTCTTAAATGAGGACTTTATTGGTATAACCATTTCCTCTTATAAACTCCAGTGCAAGAACTCCTTAGGCCTTGCACAAGAACGCTGGGAACACCTTGATACATGCAGGATAACTAAGCTAACATGGCCTACCTACGACTTAAAACGCACCAACTCACTGCTTGAGTTAAGCAGGGTAAACCTGTCAAAAATAGTAGGAATCCTAACGGGTCACTGCCTGATCGGAGCGCATGCCCTTCGGTTGGGAGTTGCAACAAACGATTTCTGTAGAAGCTGCAGATGTGAGGAAGAGGTAGAAAACGTTCAGCACCTCCTCTGCGAATGTCCGGCTCTAGCTAAAAGGAGAATGGCAACTCTGGGCCTTCCCTTTTTAAATGGACTTGCCGAAGTCTCATGCCTGGACATCAAGCATATCCTTAAATTCATTATCCGCTCGAACTGATTTGAGGAGGGAAATCTCTACTCGGTTTTTAAAGAGATCATGCGGTATCACAACGGGCCTGTACTGGCCTAAGTGTACGAGTCGTCTATCGACTCAGCCACCATTACCTCCTAACCTAACCTTACCTAACCTATCTGTAAATTTATATATTAATTTTTAAACATATGCATAAATTAAATGCTGCGTCTTTTTCAACATCTTAACTTATATATTGGGTGCAAATCTGATGCATTCAAACTCGGATGTAGGGAAAAACCCAACTTTTATACATACAAATAACTCAATTTATAAATTGATACATCATAAGACTCCCACCGAAATATTTATGTCCATTTAATTTGTGTTTTCTTCAACACTAAAACATTAGTGGACATTCTAACACTAGCTCGAAAAGTGGCAGCATGTATATCAATCCTTTTTAAGGATCAGACGCAACAAATGGTGATTGTTAACTCATCAAAGAAATCCTTGCTCTCTTCGACTGTGATTGCCCAGTAGTTATTTTGGAGTCAATTGGAAAAACCAACTAGTTCATTTCTAGCGCAATTTGTACTTGCGCTATTATAATTATGAAATAGTACAAAAAACTTTCAGCGTAGAACAGTTCACTTTGATTTTATTTTGTTTACTTGTCAAAATTTTAACTGACAAAAATAAACTAAATCAGAACACGTGTTGTGTAAATTTTTTTCATTTTCAAACTGTGTGAGGAAAAAATTTAAAAAATTCAACAAAAGTAAGTTTTTGCTCTAAATAAAAACAATAAAGATAAATGCAGAATCTTTTACGTGATGCACTTCTTTTTGTAATACATGCAAGAAATGTTTGTTCCTAAAAAAAGTAAATACGTAAGAAATAAACCACCTTGGTTTAACTCGAGAATAGCAAAGTTAAAAAAATCTTAAAAACAAAGCTGCTAAAAAATTCAAAAACACTAATTGCTTAGCAGATCAATTACATTTCACTCGATTAAGGAATGAATTTGATTGCCTTCATAATTTCCTTTTTAAAACGTATGTTTTAAATGTAGAAAGTAATTTAAAATCAAATCCAAAGTATTTTTGGGAGTACTTAAATTCTAAGAAAAAAACCAGTGGGCATCCAACCAGTATGGAATTTGATGGTTTAAAATCTAATAATGCTTTGGAATCAGCCTTTCTTTTCTCTAAATTTTTCCAAAATGTGTATGAGAATCATAGATCATCAACAAATCTAAATTATCTCAATTTTGAAGACCTAAATATTGATTTTTTGGATGTCTTTAATATAAGTGTAGAAGACGTAGTTTTAGCAATTAATCATCTTAAACCTAGCTTTACATTTGAACATGGGGATTTCCCGCCAATGTTTTTTAAACTTTGTGCAGAAAATATTGCTGTTCCTTTAGCTTTCCTTTTTAATTTATGTATTAAAAAAGGCATTTTTTTAAGATTTATGGAAAATTTGCTTGGTCGTTCCGATTTTTAAAACTGGAAATCGTTGTGATGTAAATAATTACAGGGCCATTGTGAAACAATGCACAATAGCCAAATTGTTTGATCATATATTAAAAATCAAATTATTCGAGCATGTGAAGTGTGCCATCTCTGAATTTCAACATGGGTTTTTTATTGGGTTTATTGGGTTTACATGTTCAAATTTACTGCTTATTTCGAAAAACATTATTAATGCAATGGAGAACGGTAGTCAGTTAGATATCATCTACACTGACTTTTCTAAGGCATTTGATAAAGTCGATCACTTTATTCTTCTAAGCAAATTAAAAAAGTTCGGTGTGTCGGATACTTAAATTGCTTTTTTTAAAAGTTATCTGAAAGATAGAAAGCTTTATGTAAAAATTGGGTCAACTATTGCGGACGTTGCAATTGATGCTTTGTCAGGAGTTCCACAAGGTAGCCATTGCGGTCCTCTTCTTTTTTTGATTTTTATTAATGATTTACCAAAACACTTAAATTTTGCTAGATGTCTCTTGTACGCTGATGATGTCAAACTATTTCTTAAAATTTCGAACGAGTCTGACTGCATATGTCTCCAAAGTGATCTCTCCGCATTGCATAGTTGGTGTCTGTCAAATAAATTGTTCTTGAATATCAAAAAATGTTGTATAGTTTCTTATACTAAATGTACTAATAGCGTTTTGTTCAATTATACATTGAATAATTGTATTTTGGAGCGCAAAGTTGAGATAAAGGATTTGGGGGTTATTTTTGATACTCAGCTAAATTTTAAAAGCCATTATGATTATATTATATCTAAGTCATATTCAATGTTTGGATTTATCAAAAGGCATACTAAAATTTTTAAAGATCCGTTAACTATAAAATCGTTATATGTTTCTTTGGTTCGAAGTATAATCGAATATTGTTCGATTGTTTGGAACCCGTGTTATAGTATTGAATCAAACCGAATAGAGAGAGTTCAAAAACTAATGAGTAAATATGCACTTAAAAAGCTTTACTGGCCTGATGGTCTTCCCACATATGAGGCTCGTCGTAAATTCCTTGGATTGCAATCCCTTAAAGACAGAAGATCGGTTTTTTCTCTTTTATTTGTGTATAACATATTTTCTGGTAAAATTAACTGCATTGAACTGTCAAATCTTTTTCAAATTTATAATGCACCAAGGGATTTGAGGCGCATTCGTATGTTTGAAGAAAATCTCCATAGGACCAATTATGCTAATAATGAACCAATAGCTAGATGCATGCACTTGTGCAACAGTCTTTCTAATATGTTAAAATTTAATGTGTCTGAGCACCAATTTAGACTAATACTGTTCACTATTTTTAATTAGTTCTAAGATCAAATATCCTTATAGTCTGTAAGATTGTAAAATCCGTAGACTGAAATATATAAATAAATAAATAAAAAAAATAAATGCATCTAGCGTTTAAATACCTTCAAACCAGTTAAATATCTAATTTAAGAGTTTAGCAAAAAGTACCAGTTTTGAAATGTTCATATTGGAACTAGTTCAAGTATAGGGGAAAAAAAAAGAATGTTTTCCTATGACATCACCACGTAAAAAGCGTCAGTTCGATCAACGTTAAAAAAGTACTGTAGAGGGACCAGTACTGGTCCTTTTTGGAACTATTAGTCAAGGACTATTTAAAATTTGGTTCAGTTTTCTGCAGGGTTGTTTTGCTATTCTGCATGTGTTTGTTTTTACATCGAGTGCGGTTTGTGTTGTTTTTGTGAGTACATGCTTTCGTTTTGGCATAAGTTTGAAGGAAAAATTGATGATAGAAGTTTGCTTCTAAAGTGATTCTTTCGATAAATATATATTAACGTCTTTCGGATGAGTGGGTTTTTCTATTTTATAAATTATGTCAACATTTTTTGACTCTCCGGCCCTTGTTCGACCTCTGTTCGGCCACTTAAATTTTAGCACGGGCCTTAGGGAGCCAGTTTTTTGCTGTTTTTAGTCCAAGCTAAAACGCTTTCATAATTTCACACTTTGACACTCTGCCTCTCGAGTTCTCCAGCTTAAACAACATTTTTTCAACCAAAGCAGGGTTTAAGTCAAACAAAACTAAAACAATGTCTGACACTTAACAAATTTAGTAATCACTCTCTCTTAGAACATGGTTTGCTGGGCAGATATATTTAACAATGTAGTGCGGCTTTTACATTGTGCATCATTGTTGGCATCTATAAATTCTATAGCATCAACACAGGAATGGATATCAACAATCGAACAACCGCGTGTCCTTTGTTTAACTAGGGCGTGTTTCAATGCGGCCGTTGGTATTGAAAGGGTAGTTTGCTTATATTTTTGTGGAGAGTGTGGAGTGTGTAATGCTTTGTTGTTTCTGAATTACAACAACAACAACAACAACACCAACAACATATTGCGTAATAATTTCCATTCATTGCAATTTAATTGAAAATCTGCTGAATACGCTGAATACTGAATGCTGCGGCCGATTAACAGCGGCGAATGCTGTAAAGAGCATTTATCAATAGCTTAATACAATATTGATTGAAATATTTTCAATTGAAAGCTTTTATTGTGAATTTTTAAATACATACTTAAAAAAAAAAAAATAAAAAATAAAAGCTATTATCATTTTTTGTAACATTTTTAAGTATTTCCCCCCCTTAATTCGAAGCATTAAAAATTGTATGCATAAGTTTTTTAATATTTTTGTTCATGCAAACTTTTTAGACACACATATTCTTAAAAGGTCAAGTTGTGACTTTCACTAAAAGCTCATAATATTTTTACTTAAAACTTTTTGATGCACTTACTTGCAAAGATCTTGTCTCATGCTACCAGTTTATCAGCGCTTTTGTGGCTTTGTGGTGCTTTGCATAGAATACGTTTAAAGTTAGCTTAAAAGCTATTCAAGAAGCGTATGATTCGTTAAGTGTAGCATGTGTGCAGCACTTGCTTTGTTGACTTCGTGCTGACAAAGCAAGTGTTCCAAACAGACCCGCTTGACGTTGTCCTTGAAGTAGCCTGATTTTCTGGGCTGCAAGTTAAAAGAAAGAAGACGAAAAGAAAAAGAAAACAAATCCTTTGAAAGTAAACGAAGCGACTTAGTGTAACGTTTTGTGTGTAACGTAGGGCTAAAGAAAACGAAGACACTTTAGAAAGTGGGAAATTTTTTAGTTTTATAAAAAAAGGACGTACAAAACAGTTCAATTGCTTTAAGTAAAAAATTAAATTAATTTTCATGTTTTGCTTGAGCTCATCTTGAACATGTGCTGAAAGCGTTTTATAGTCGTTTTCATAATAAAATGCAACCATATACAATAGTTCCGAGCTAGAAAATAGTAAAAAGCTACAAACTTAGCTATAATTACCTCACATATAACGCCTACAAAAAATGGGAGTGGTCGAAACAGAACCGCATTCTCCTCCCATACAAAGTAATGGGATTTTTTTAATATTATTTTTTGTTAGTTAAACGATTTTGTTTTAGGCGATTCTGTTGCGGTTGTTTTTACAAGTTGTATAACTTGTATGATTAACAGAAAATGATCGTGGTTTGTCATGAACAATGATTGGAATAAAAGTCAACTCTTTTTTGCTTTAGAAAACTTCTCCAGCGGAAATGTTCCTACAGCAACATTTAGAAAATTATCAGGAAATCCTTATGTTGTTATGTCTATTTGGCATAGTACATATTTAAAACGTGATGCACGTTTTGATATTTATTCTGATCAGATCAACGGAACCTGATAATAACCTCATCAGATATTGATAATAACTTCTTATGTAAGGATAGCCTCAGAAAAACCTGATGGCCACTAGATCAGGCATTGATAGATCTTCCTTAAATGGGCCTTTCCTACCATATTCGTATCATATTTGAAAGTATTAATCTCAAAACGACAACCATATACCAATATTTTTATACAGTTAACATAAAAGTGGTACTTACAAGAGTCATAAAAGACTTATTTAATTCGAAAAACTAAAAATTATCTTATAATTTTTGCCTTCACTGTGCTTAGAGACCCACTTGGCTATGAGCCAAGCCCCTCCATAGGGACCGAAGGTATAAAAAAGTAGTCTTAGTATTAAAATTAAAAATTATATATTTTAAAAACCAAAAAATTTTCAAAAACACATTTTAAGTATCTTGAAATAAAATTTTTTAGAACCTAAAAATATATTTTTTAATTTGCTTTTAATACCAAAAATTTGCTATTTTATATTTAAATTTTTAAATAAATTCAGTAGAGTGATAAAAATTCTTCCCAATTATGTCGATATCAAAGAAAGAATATAATTGGAAAATCGAACAAAATGTAATAATTGGCAAGAAATTGAAAAGTCTTTAAAATTTCCGCGTAAAGATTTTAACTATTAAAAATGTATTAAAAAAATGTTACATTTCTTAATGAACTTAAATGACTTTAAAATTTAGTACAAGTCAAGGAAGATATACAGGGGCGTAACTAACGGGGGTGAGGTAGGGGGTAGGCTACCCCTTACTTTCTTACAGTCGGCCTAATTGTTATTTTTTACTGAAATTTGTTTAAAATATTGATTTTTATTAACAATAATTATGAACGCATCAAAGTCTGTTGTACCTTTTATTGCCATTTTCGTAACAAAGACCAACTTTAGTCGGCTATTTTATTTTAAGTCATACCCAAAACTATCTTCAGTCTGCCATTTCACTTTCAGTCGTACCTGACACGAACTTCAGTCGACAAACTCACTTTAAGTCGCATCAGTGTTGAATTGTTGTAAACGAATCCAGTGTTCCCTTGTGACAAAATGCAGAAATAGTTCAGAAAAGTAGTATGAATTTTGATCAAAAAGTACGGAAAGAGTAATGCATAGTAATGTTAAAGGGAGCAGCGGACCAAATCTTAAAAAGGGACAATTTTTAGTCCAACTGGGCAACTATGGCCTTGACAAAAAATAAAAACCGAAAATGATATTTTTGTTTTAGCAAAAAGTTCATCAATGAAAAGGCGATTTTTATTTAAGGTACTATTACAGTGTGTAAAAATTTATAAATTAATTTTTTTTTCGTTATAATATAGTTTTTTAAGGTCTTAAGAATACGTATACAAAATTTTTGAAAAAATATCAAATACAAAAAAGTTATAACATATATTATATTCGTATGTCGTTGTGACATTCAAGAACTTTTAAATCTTTAATCGCGTTTTTCTCGAAACAAGGTTTTTCGATTGAGCTTCTAAGATATCTGGAGTTCTACTTGATCGCTTTCGATGAATCTTGATTCAATGTGATCCCTTTAGACTCTGTTAAGCACTAGATCTACAAAAAGCCAAAAAACTTTTATATTTTTTTGTATGGCTGAAAGTTTCTTCAAAAAAAGGGGGTTTTTGTACATTTTTTCTAAACGCAGGCCATTCTTTTATTTTTTATTTCTTTTTTATTTGCGTAGGTTGAGTGCTCAACTACAACCCTTAATTCAAGAATGCACTTTGATTTTTTATTTTCAGACGCTTTGTGAATGCTGCAGACAAGAAGCCAATTGCAACAATTTTTTGAACACGCTAACTTCAACGCCCTGTAGAAAATTAACAACAACTATATAGATAAAAAAATTTTTTTTCCTCATGAATAATTCTTTATTACGTAAAAAATTTTAATCATTAAAATTAATAATACTAGGTAAAAAAAAATTAATAAAAAAGGTGTTTTTTTATAGCTACACACTGTAATAGTACCTTAAGATTTAAAAGATAAAATCAGATTTTATATTTTTATATTTATATAAGAGTTAAAAGATAAAATCAGCTTATTATTTTTATTATCTAGCCAAAAACTTGGAAATCATAAAATAATAGTTAATGCTTAAGTTTTTTGATATTGCGTAATGATAGCAGTCCCTGATATAAAGTCTCTGAAACAAATACCTTGTCAAAAAGTTGAAAAAAGTAAGTGGAATTAAACAAGCCCAAACGAGAAAAGGCGCACTCAGTTGCCACATAAATTGCCCTGTTTTAAAATCTAATTAGTACTTTTTGTAGCACTTTCTGAGTTTGACATTTTTATCCAGAAATATCCAACATTTTTTATAAAAAAATTTAAATCACGATCTTATTTTTCGATGAACTGTTTTCATAGAAGAGAATATAAACTTGTATTGGATAAAATAAGCTCACTGATGCGAGAAAGTTTAAGCAGTTGCTTAGAAACAATAAAGCGGTTGTATGAACCCTTTAATCCAGTTCTATCTTTTACTAACTTTACCCAAAAGCGAATTCTAGAATCAATAAAAAAATTTCCAAATAAAAAAGTTATCAAAAAATTGTTTGTTGGATTCACTTAAATTGAAAACGGAGTTTGAAGTATTCTATGATTTATGGGAAGGCGTAGAAACTTTATCGGGTACAGCTAATATTTCAGAATGCAATAAGGAATCCCTTCCTGCAGTTAACAAAATGCCTGGTTTGCTGTGCACAGCGCCTGATACTGTTCAGCAAATTAAAATTAGTTAAAAGTTATTCAATAACCACGCAAAGTTACTCACGTCTTAATGACTAATTAATACTTTTATCGGAAAAGAACTTAGTTGATCGTATTAACTTAGATAATATTACGCAGCAATGGGCTGGCTACCTTAAAAAAATAAGAATAAATAATTAAACGTTATACTTAAAAATTAAGTTTTTATTTAAAACATTTTTTTTTATAATTAATTTAACAAATTAAAAGAAAAGCAGTTGAAGAAGTCGTAAGGCTCGGTATATTTTTTCGCACATATAAACTATGAATTATTAAAGCAAAAACGAAAATAAATTTTTAAATGCTAATTCGATAATGTTATATTATTTTCTTAGAAAGAGGAAACGATATGAAAATTGCTTTTAAAGGATCTTTTTCACTTGAAAAATAAATTTTCGATGTTTCGGTTTAAATGAAAGTGTTACTATTTGTGAATAGAATACGTGTTACAAATTTCCGGATTTCTTAAAACGAGCCAAACAGTAACGAAAAAGTCGGCTTGAGCTGAAACTCTTTTGCATTATATATATTTTTGTAATATCTCTAAGATTACCTATTATCATGTATTAAAACTCGCATTTTTAGAGCGTTTGAAATGTAAAAAATAGGGTATTTTTAATTTTTTTTTTCAAAATGGTGCCAAAAACAGGCATAAGATTTAATTGGCTGATTATATGTAATCTTTTAGTATCAAGGATTATCGTTTAGATGAACTTAAAAAAATTTGCAGTTATCTGCCACCGTTTTGGATTCCAAAAATGAGGTACAAATTGTGAAAAGCTTAAAAAGGCAATTAAAAGGCCAAAAAAAAAAAATTCAAAACATACTTAACCTTCACCTGGCCTCGTGGGTAACGTACATAGCCCACGTTCTTTCTCGTTTTTATTTGTTTGAAATTTTTTTCTAGTTTTCCGGATTTTTTATGAACGCTGATATTAATTTTTTTTTCAATTTGGACTATTCTACAGTTTAAAGTGGTATCTAAAGATGATCTCTGAATTTGTTTGAGACAAAATAATCAATATTTAAATTTTTACAAAGATTTTAATCACTGGGGTGTGTATGTACCCCACGAGTCCAGGTTTGTTACTCAGGATGAGCATGCCAGGTGAAGGTTAATTATATGAATTTTAATGTACACATATATTTTTTTCATCATTTAAAAACGTTTTGACAAAAAATAATTACAAACAAAGTGTTTTTCTTAGCCGTTCAAATGAAAAAGACTCCTTAAGATTTATTTATATTGATCGAACGGTTGAGTAACTTTAGTTAATTCAGCTATATTGTGTTTAAAAAACAGTCGGGACTTAAGGGTATCCAGTCGGCCACAATACCTTGCTACCCCCAATCAAAATGGCCCCGTTACGCCCCTGAAGATATACCAAGCGTATCCAATTGTGTCATGGAAAAAAGTGTTAAAATCGGGGAGCACAGAAATTTGAGGAACTATTTAAAACAATACGTATTCGTTTTAAAAAAAAAAATAAATTCACTGAAGATATACCAAGCGTATCCAATTGTGTCATGGAAAAAAGTGTTAAAATCGGGGAGCACAGAAATTTGAGGAACTCTTTAAAACAATACGTATTCGTTTTAAAAAAAAATAAATTCACTGAAGCGGATTTATTGTCTCCGTTTTTTTTTTTGCAAATTTCTATTATGTATGCTATGTAATTTTAGACACAATTTAAAATTTACTACTACAAATGTTTAAAACAAAATTTTTGTGTACATTGATCTTAATTAGATCTAAAAATTTAATTTATTTTTTGCAAGGTAGTCTTAAGTAATAAATATTAATATATAAGCTTAGTTATTTTAATTTATTTCTTGTATATATATAAATATAAGAAACAAAAATATCTTACAAGGAAAAATTATTTTGTGGATTTAAGTTATTTAAAAATATTGTTAGTTAATTATATAATTCATTGAAAATCTTTTGTTTAAATAAAATATACATTAAGTTGAATTGGCCTCTTAAAATCAATTTTGAGATATAGCCTTAAAATGGTTTTCAAAATTATATTTTTACAAGAACAATGAAAAATTTCTTTATTTACATAATTCATTGATTAATTAAACGATTTTCAATAAATTATGTAATAAATTAATAGTATAATCTTAAAATAATAGACAATTTGATTTATATTTATATTTGGATATATACAAGAAATAAATGAAAATTTTTTATGGGCAAAAATAAACAAATTTTATCACTTTCTAAAAAATTATTCGATTAAAAATATATAATAAAATAATATTTAATTATATGGTCAACACTTTGATTCCAACAAATTGAACCCACATTTCAAACTTACTTTATTGGCAATCAATTGTGTACAAATGCTCAGTAACCTTCTTTGAAATATTATAGTGGAACAAAAAAATTTTTGATTCAAAAAGCCTCCTTACCTTCAGAAAATCCCGGCTAAGGGCCTGACTTTGGGCATCATTCTTTAAAAGTTATTATAATATCAAAATTTAAAACTACATGATAGATTAGGTTAGGTTAAGGTGGCGTCAGGTCTTAAGACCAGCCCACTTAGACCGTATTATTGGCCCTGTGTGATTCCACAGAATTGAAAAAGAGATAAATCAAGTAAAAATTTTGCGTAGGATGTTCTTAACGTCACAAAAGCTGTAGAAACATGTGATATTAAATCTGAAGCAAGTGTTACGCCTTGACCTCAGTCAAATAAAGTTACTAAGCGTTCCACTCCACAAACTTTTCCTAACACTACCAACTACAACTTTTCGTCGTAAATTTATGTGTTTTCAAGTTCCTTTGATTAGAAATAAGGAGAGGAAGATTGTATCATAGGGCTAGGATTCGAACCCGGTACCACTGAGTGACATTCAAGAACGCTACCACTAGGCTATCGTGGCAGCCAGTTAAAAAAATTACATGAAACTTTGATAAAATATGATATTAAATTTAGCACGAGTGGAAAAATGGTATTCATCGAAATGCCACAGACATAACTTTTTTCAGTTAAATTTAGCCAGCGTGTCCTTTCAATAAATATTATACCAGCCACCCTTGATGTTCTTTTTATTAAGTATTGTTCTTGTTTTATATATATACAAAAATTATAAGCATTAATTGCTGCTACTGCTGTTTTATTCAAGGGGTTAAGAAATAATTGTAACAACACAAAAAAAAAAACAACAACAATATAACAGCTGTTATACAGTTAAAAACTTCTTTCCACTCAACCGTTTTGCCACTTGAGTTTATTTGTTTCGTTGCGTTTTGAATGACTTATTAAATGAATTTTATAATATTTCAATGACGTTGCTGTGAGAGATGAAAAATCAACAAAAACGACAACAACAACAGTTCTAAGCGTTAGGCCACTTGGTAAGGTTTATGTTACTATTATAACTGCTGTTAATCGCAGTTTTAAGTATTCATTTTGAAGAGTTTGAGTTTGTATCAAAAAATAATGAGAGATTTTCATGAAGTATTTTTGCAACATGCTACTGCGATGACGATTCTAATGTTTAGTTGACCTTCATCTCGTAGATGAAACAATGAATGAAATGCAATTGTGATTTTCCGTAATATAATTTTCTAGCATTCCTTTATGAATACTTTATAATACAAAATGATGATATGTGTATAAATAATTTCGTGGACATCTATGGGATAGCTTAAGACATTTTTCGTATTAGCTTTTTATGGGAGTAATTAAATTAAATTAAATGATACTACACCCAGAGAAATGATATCCGTAAAATAAAAAAATAATAATAACATAAGCATAAAACTAAAGTAAAGCCAAAATACAACAACAGGAAATATGAAAGGGAGAAAAAGTGATAAATTGACACTGAAATCTCATCGTCTCTGTTGGTGTAGTGCGCTAATGCGCTTGCATGGTGCTCACAGCCCGGGTTCGATTCCCGCCGGCATCACAAAGATTTCTGATGAAGCCTGTAGCAGGGCCGAAATTGCAATAAAATCAACTAGTGATGTTTTCCTTTTCATATTGAAAAAATGTTGTTGTTTCTTTGGAAAAAATTCGTTAGAGCAATTCATTGTTCTAACCTGACCTAAAGCTCAATAAACGATTTTAAAGTATCAAACAACTAGAATAATTATTTAAAATCAAGAATGATTTTTGCTATCAAACATTTAGAATTTGTATATAAATCATAGAAAATCAACATAAAAAAATGTCTATAAGAAACTGTTAACGAAATATCTTTGTAACAAAGACAAAGTCTTTGCAATAAGGAATTTATCTTCAAATATGCGCTGCTACGTCTTCAAAACAAAATCCGAAAGTTCTTTGTCGATAAATTAAGGAAAAAGTATGTAACCGTAAATATATATTTTTTGCCAGAAAGATTTAATTCTTTGTTAGCGAGCTACTAAAACGGTCTGTAAATTCAAAGACTTTTTTGCCTTATTAAAGACATTGTCTTCACCGACAAACTTTAATTAAACTTAGTTTTTCATTGCTTGTACTTTTTGCATGTTTTTAGGACACTATTTTATGTAAATTAAATGAAAATTTTGTTTTTTTTTGAGGTTTGAAATATAATAAACACAAACATGTGAAAATTTTAATTTGAAGTATTTTATTGCACTGTTTTATTTTACTCTTTTTTAGCATATCAAAAAATTCTTCTTTCGCATAGAAAAGAAAATCGTTTCTGGTTTTAAATATGCGCCTATGTAAATTAAATAAAATTTCGTCCTTGTCACAAAGAAGTTTTGTCTTTGGGCACGATTTAACCAACAAAATTCTTCGCGGCAAAGTGCGTTTTCTTTGGGTTTGCATAATTGTTTTTCTCGGTGTAGCTGATGTGGCTAAATGTGAGTAACTCCAAGAATAGATAATTTCATTAAAGCACATTAGTTTCAATTATAAAAATAGATGATAGAGAAGATTATTAAATAAATTTTAGGTTGCAGGATACACACCTTTATGGTATGAATTACATACAATTATATTATAATTAAATAAAATTAAACAATATTACATTAAAACAAACAACAATAAACACATATTTAAACAAAGTAATAGGATTTCATACCTTTACGGTAGGCATAGCCTCATTATATTTTACCGTACCAAAATAACATCAAGATAACATTTAAATATAACATTTAAATATATGTTCATGCCAAGGTTGCCAGCCAAAATTCGGAACAATTCCCACGAAAATTACCTTTTTCCCAAAGCAATATAAATTAAATACCACCAAAATTCTCATAGTAAAGGTAAACAAGAATAATTCCCACAGCAATTAAAAAATTCCAAAAAAATCCCACGACCATTAAAAATTACCACAAAAATACCACGCGTTTTAAAAATACCACCAAAAATTCTATATGCATTAAAAAATCCCACAAAACATTCCATACGTATTAAAAAATACCACGAAAAATCGAATATGTATAAGAAATTTTAAAAAATTTAGAAATACCAGAAATTTTTGCATTTAAATAAGCAGAAATAAATACACACCATAGTTAAAAATTTTGCATTTACTGTCTTTGTTTAAAAACTATAAAAAATGGTTTCACATAAAGTTAACTGTTATACATAACACATGTTTTCGTCTTATATTAGAGATCGTGAATTTTATTTGTTTGTTTCCATTTAATAATTGCTAAAACGAAATTATGCTTATAATAATAAAATAATAAAAAATAAACAAAATAAAATAAAAATATTGTTTTCAAAAATATTTTTGGTTTGTGAGGTGAGAAGCAATTAATTTTAACGCAATATGACTTTTCAAAAATTTAGGTACTTATTTCTAATATCAAATAATAAAAATGACTTCAGAATAAAAAAGAAACAAAATAAAATATATATACAGTTTTTAAAGATATTTGTGCAGTTAATTTAACACAATATGATTTTTCAAATATTTAGTTACTTATTTCTAATAGAAAATAATGTAAGTGACTTAAAAAAAAAAATAAACGAAATAAAATAAATATTAGTTTTCAAAAATATTTGTGCTTTGTAAAGAGATAAACAGTTAATTTCAACAAAATATGATTTTTTAAAATTAAGGTACTTCCCAGCAGCGGATTTGCCAGTGGCTACCATAGAACTAATACAGAATAAATTACCAGGTAAGGAAGCATTACTTTTTTCAAAAAGTAATGCGTCTGCATATAGCAGAAGTAATTAACTCATACCTCATTACCTGTAATGTAGCATACAAGGAAAAGTAATGCAGCGATTTTTATAACTTATTACAAGTAGTATGTTACTCCATAACTTCTAGGTAATGCTGAAGGGAGGCGATCACTTCTCCTGTCTCATTCAATGTTAAATGTAAGGCCTTTTATGCATAGTAAGGTTATATAGTCGGAAGTAGTGATCATTACAAGGTAATTGATGCTTTATATATTCGGAATATATTCCATCCGCTACTGGGTTATTTCTAATATAAAATAATAAACATAAGTGACTTAAGAAATAAAAAATAAACAAAATAAAATAAATATAAATTTTTAAATAATATTTGTGCTTTGTGACTTCAGATATAAACATTTTTAATTCATTAAAAACGTTATAGAATAATATTAGTTTTGGTTTTTTGTGTTCGTATATATATCAGGGATGGAAAACGTGCGAACACATTTTTACTACTTCTTTTACACTAACTATTTACAATTAAAAAACTAAAGAAATAATAATGGTATTCAATGAACGCCGTATTTGTGATGTTAATAGCGTAAGAGCGATATTTTTACAGAAGCTCATTTTGCGACGTGCGCAGCTTACGACACAAAATCGTGGTGTTAACAGAGGATATAATGTGTAAAATGGCAACTGTGATTTAATTTTGACTTTAAAAGATAATTGTTGACCAATTGATTCGATAAGTAAACTTGCAAATAGTGTCTATTATTTTTTTTTTAGTACTTATATATGTAATTCACGTTTTTTTAAATTTTAAAATAATTTTTGTAAGCCTAACGCTTGCATGCAGAAATGTAGAATTTTCAGAAAAGGGTCAGAATTTTAAGGTCAGAATTTTGTTCAGAAAGGAATGCGTTATTAGTTTTTTTTGCAATTTTGTAATGTCAACTTGTTCTTAAAACAAATATGCAATTTAATCGTTTATATTAAGGGTAAGTTCGAAGAAATGTATGGCGTAAACTTATAGCTTTACTCTTTTGTATATATGCGTCGATCATCGAATACTATGATTAAGATTTTGCTTAATAAAAGTGAAAAAAAAATTTTTAAGAAAAAATTCCCAAATTCCCATGCAATTAAAGAAATACCACGCTGAATTAAAAAATACCATGGGAATTTCCGAAAAAAAAAATCCCAAGGTTAATTAAAAATTACCACGAATGGGATTTTTCTCACAATGCTGGCAACCTTGGTTTATGCTCAGTACTAGCATCTATCTCACTCACACATATTACATTAATATTGCTGAATTACAAACATATGATTATTATATTTTACTTTACTCCTACACTAATTAAGGAACATATGACTATGTTTACATTTTTCTAAGTACACAAACAATTGTTAACTAGTTTTAAGATGAAGTACTGTATGCATGTAAGAAAAAATTAATTAAGTCTTGAGCTTCCAACTAGCTGCCGACTTTAATTCAATTAAGTTTTGAGCTTCAAACAAGCTGCCAACTTTTTTTATTAATTGCCTGAGTGCACTTTTTAGTGCCGGATAAAAAGAAAACTAAAAACTTATTGCCAGTGGCGAACATCGCCGGCAAATATATTAGGTAGGTCCTTCAATTTTTAAAAATCAATCCGCGTAACTTTACATAGCGATCCTGTCTACAAAAGTTTACTACATGGCGATTCAAAAATATTATTACATTGCAATCCTGCTATATCGCCAAAAATATTATTACATTGTAATATATTTGGATAAGGTAAAGGGTAAGGAATAATTTTTTCAAAGATATTATTGTAGCTGCGTTCCATTCACTTCAAAATAATTTAGATTATTTTTTTTCCATGCCAAGCAAAAACAAAAATAATAATCCTTTAACAAAAAGGATTATTTTTGCTATCCACATAAAATTGTGATATAGCCCTTAAAAATTTTTTTAACACAGGTGCCGCATCTATATGTTTTTATCAGCTGTCATATAATTTTTTGAATTAATTGTTTGCATGGTACAATCACTATCAGGTAGCCTTGACAGCTACCTATTTTCTCACGAGCTGCGACCATCAAATGTTAAAAAAAAACAAAATAAACAGCGTGTGTCACACACATTGGCCGCATTCAGGGGAGCCAACAATTGCACTTAAATTATTTATATAATTTCATAATAATAATAATAATACTAACTAAAAAAATAATTTGAAATTTTTCTGACGTTTAGAGTAAAGGTATCGCTACCATAACAGTTCACAAAAGTTGTGAACGACACACATTTTCATGACACCTAATAGTTATTGTATCATGTTTGTTTGTTTGAAGTTAATATTGACTGCAACGGTAGTGCCCTCTACGAGTCGTTTTTCTTTCCGTTCCTTTTAGAAAATTTGTTATAGCGATTATATTGAGGCCAAAGGAACGCAGCTTGAAATACCTAATAATTTTTTAAAAATTAGTAAAAATAACATGGGTATCCCTGCTTTTTTTATAATACAAATATAACAACAAATTTTATTTCGAACTAGTTTTTGCATAATAACACTACTTTACAAATTTTTGAAAACTTACACCAGAACGAATGGCGATAAAATTTTCTTTAGTGAAATTTTCCGTAGAAAGCGAATATCGCAATGGTTTTTTTTATCCAATTTTTGTATATTGTAGAAGATAGCAAGACGAAAATTTTAAAGTATAAAATGAGCCAATAGTGTCATTGATATCGCCGTTATGATGGAATACAGTTAAAAAGTACTTTTTTCCGTATTTTTTAAACAAATTTAAAGTTTGAATCCATACATTTTAAAAATAATTTAATGAGGGATAAAAAGTTAGCGGATATAGCGACTTTGTGTTCACCACCCACCCTTCTTTAAAATGTCAAGCGCAAAAATAATTTTTTATATGCAATGTACAGATTTTTATTTTACAGCTTTATTTTGTTTGTAGTGATTAACGCACGATCACGAGGTCCTCCCGGATGACAACATGATAAGGCTGGTCTCCACGGCAGCATCGGAATCAAAAGGCCTAATCATTGGATGCGATGCCAATGCTCATCACGTGATCTGGGGAAGTTCAGACGCCAACGAACGGGGTGAGTTTCTTTTCGACATCATCTTTAATACCAATCTAAATATAAGTAATGTAGGTAATGAACCGACCTCTGTTATTAGAAATAGGCAGGAAGTCTTGGATATTACCCTTGCCTCTGACCATATATCTAGTAGGATAAGAAACTGGAGAGTTTGACAGGAGTACTACTTTTCGGACCATAGATATATTCTTTTTGACGTTGACGGTCTTGCTACAATACCAAACAGCTTTCGCAATCTCAAGAAGGTGAACTGGGATCTTTACTTAGACACCTTAAAAACAGATCTTTAAACTGAACCATTAAGTCGTCCTTCATGTAAACAATCCTTAGATAATCTAGTTGATAGTCTCACGAATTCAATTACTAAAGCTCTCGATATCGCTTGTCCGCTAAATATACCAAGGGGGAAGCTAAAGGCACCATGGTGGAACGGAGAAATCGAGGAGCTCCGCAACAAGTCCAGAAAACTCTTCAACAAGGCGAAGGCCACTAGATCCACAGATACGTGGATTAACTATAAAGTGACTCTAAAAGAATAAGAAAGAACACGCAAAAGAATGAATTGAGAAAAGCGCAACGCCAATCCTGGAGGATCTTTTGTGAAAATATATCACAAATCTCAGAGGCGTCAGGGCTTCGGAAAATTCTAGCCACGGTTCCTTCCAATCCAAGCTTCATGAAAAAGAAAGATGGTACTTGGACCATCAACATTAAGGAATCTCCGAATGTTTTAGTAGAAACTCACTTTCCGGGAAGCTCAGAAATATGTTACACTTTAATTTAGGAAGTTACCATCTGTAAACAGATCCCTAAAAATACTCAAAGAAACAAAGCTAGAGTGGGCAATCAATAGCTTCAAACCATTTAAGTCACCAGAACCAGATGATATAGCTCCCATAGAATTTCCAAAGTCGTATTGTATCCTTAAGGAGCGACTTTTGTTGATCTACCAAAGCTGCCTTGACCTAAATCACATTCCAAAACGATGGCGAAATGTGAAGGTTATCTTTATACCTAAGGCAGGCAAAAGCTCACACGTAAACATAAAAGACCTTCGACCAATTAGTCTCTCATCCTTTTTTCTAAAAATCCTCGAGAGATTAATCGACATTCACTTGACATTTAAATTAGAGAAAAAGCTATTGCCATAAGATTAAACTCGTGAAAATTTGTTCCATAAAATAAAATTTTATTCTTTTGCAAAATTATTAACAAACTTTTTTGTGACGAAAAAAAACATTTTTTTATCATCAGGTAACAATTACTTATAAATTAACCATTTTTTATTCATAAATGCTTTCAGAAATGAATAATAAATGCTAATCTCTTACATTCTTAAATGAGTTAAAAAAGGATCATGAAATTATCTACCTTTTTGGGTAGAATTTTTTTTATTATATATTTTTTAATTAGTAGATCCTTGATTGGAATGAATTAAAATAAGTTTAGATTTAACTTAAAATTTACATTTTATAATCAATGAAGAATTTTGTGACCTTAGTTTTTATTATTTAATACATTTACTTCTATTCCTATATATTCAGGGGCATAACTACAATAAAAATTAGAATAAAGCAGAAAACTTAATGAGGGGGGGGGGGGGTCATTGAAGAAAACTTTTTCTTATATTATTTTTGTGATCACTTATATCAAACTATTTATATTACATTAATCTTAAATTCAAATTTTTCACGTTCGGAAAAGCCTGTTTATGAATAATATGCTTTTTAAAAAAATATATTTAGAAAAAAAAACAATTTTGAAAAAAAGTAAGTTCAATGCCCCTATAAAGTTTTCGTTTTAACTATAATTTTATTATTTTTTAATATCGAATAAATTCAGCTTTGCCAGCAATATTTCGATGGCGAAAAATATTCATTTCTGAGTGTCGAAAAAGTACTTTTCTATAGTTCGTTTCTTAACTCGTTTGCGAACAAAAAAAGGTTCACTTTTGAGAGGCATTTTAGTCAGACGAATGAGTCCAAAAAGGTTCATTTATGAGTGACGAAAATGAACTTTTCTGCCCGAAAAGGTTCATAAATTAATTCAAAAAATATAGTTTTGGTTTTCTGGGTTATCTTAACATAACAAAAAATTGCAAATGGCAACCAGATTTGTGCCAATACATCAAGCCGTTGTCGAGATATGTTAGTATTTAGTTTTTAAAAGTAGTCTAAATATTAAATAATTAGCAGACAATTTTTTTTTCGTATTTTGTTTTTGCATGCAACATATATTGTATCAATAGATGCAACAACTTTTTTTCTATTTCTGATGCACTTTCCTGTATACTTGTTTATAAAACTTTTTTTGTCGAAAATATAAGATTAAAATCGTCAAAACATATTCTACACTCAGGGAAAAATACTCTTACCTGGTAACCTCTTTAGGAGGTTACTTTTACCTGACGAATTTTGTTAGGAGAATCAACCTGATCCACGTTACATTTACCTGACGGATCTGGTTTACAAAAAAAAAATGAACTCTCAGGGAGAAAAGCTCTTACATTCTCCAGGTTATTTTTACATGGCGAATTTTGTTAGGAGAGCCAACCTCTTCGTATTAACATGATCAACGTTAGTTTTATCTGGTTCACAAAAATTCATGTAGAAAATAGGTTTATAGCGAAAAAAAACAACCTGCCAGCTGTCAAATTCCGCACTAGTGATGCAGAACTTGTAACAAAGGGTACCTCGGGATAAGGTAGGTGAAATGTCCTGTCTTTAAATTTTAAATTTTATCTAATTCTGTATTAGTTGGGATAAAAAAAGTGACCATGATTTATATGATCTCACCCTCCTTTCTGCCCCCATTACAAAAATCTCATCATTGACATTTGGTTAATTAACCTGATTTAATTCGTTTTAACCACAAATAATGGTTAAGATAATCACTTTTGTCAGTTTCATTAAACCATAAAAAACAGGTTAAATTGACCTGAATGGCATGTGGTAATCTTAACCAGATAATTCATGTTGGCAAATTTTAACATAAAATGTACTTGGAATTTGGTTAAATTAATCAGATTTTTTTCTGGGTGTATTTCTGTTGTTTTATATTGGATATTTTATTTGCTGAGATATTTTTCCTATAACTAGTGCAAACCTTTAACAAAAAATTCCCGTTAATTCATCAAAAAATAAAAAAGGATTATGTATTTCAAAACAGAATTTATTATATAAGAGTCTCTCAGATGGAATTGTAGGTTGTTTCAAAAAATAATTCTTCAAACTTCCGTTTCCGTTTCGTTGTTTTTTTTTTCCTTTTTGGTTTCCTTTTTTGTTTTGTCAGTAACACCTTTTTTCCAGCCTTAAATAATCCCAATTCAAATACCGTATCAAACACAGCTCATCCTAATTCAAAGTGAATTTAATTTATTTGCACTTAAATGCGCTCGCATCTACTTCACTGATCTTGAACAGAATAAAAAAAAAATCTAACTTAGGTCTCAATAGACGCCGCCATTATAGACACTCAAGTTAATCCGTCAATTTTGTTGCAATCGTTTTGGCACATCCCTCGAATTGGCTGCATCTATTTTTTTATTGTCTCTTGAGAGTCTGTTAGAATAGCCAGCTATTCTTCATTATCATTTATCCTTTGTCATGCGGCTTTATAGTGCCTGATCCGGCTTGTTTGTTATAGTTACTTTGTAATGAAAGCAGCGTTAGGCTTGTTTCCTTCTTTTAAGTGTTTCTGTGTTTTTTTTCTGTAAGCTATTATTTTGGATTTTTTTTTATACTGCTTGTTTTGTGGTTTAGATAAAATGTTAAATCAACCAAACTGCCTTCAATTGAGAGATTATTAAAACAACAATAAGATCGATTGGACATATTTAGAAGCAGTAGAGTTTGTTTGAGCAATGCGGTTATTAATAAGGATTTTTAAGATTTAGACTATGTTATTGCTTTAGCTACAACAGATTTAAGTTTGTGCGCACTATTTCAAAAGTTATATGCTTTCAGTTTCTTAAATAAAAAAAGTTAAGTAAATTACCTTTTTAATTTTTTTATTATATAAAAAAAATATTTTTGTAAGATTCTCGATGTTCAAAACATTAAGAACCAAAAAAAAAAAATTAAGTGTTTCTATTATAAGTTTAATAAATAATGTGTTATGGTGTTTTTAATTTCCTTACGAAGTGTATCTTCATACAACAAAAAGCTGATTAGCAAATATATATATAAAAAAAACATACAAATCTTTCATGCTGATCGTGGGAATGTTTTGTTATACTTTTTTCAGTTTTATTAAATTTCTTAAAATCTTCGACATTAAACTTTATTCAAAACTTTATTAACCGCTTCAGCTTTAGTTTTAAAATGCTAAAATTAAAATTGAGCACTCATTCATGGCTTTGATTGAAAATGTTAGACGGTATCGAACGCGCTCAACAAACAATGGGCATCAATTAGCCAAGAATCAGACAATGGCTAAAATAGAGAATCAACAATAACTAAACAAAATCGCCACTCGCCGACTCACACCTTAAAATCAAAGCTGAGGTCGGCATAAAAAGTAAAAAAGTTACCAACTGCTCGTAATGATCATGTTCATGTTACGATCTAACAAGTTCAAATCGCTGCCAATTCAAGCAAGCTGTATGCTATTGTTGTTGTTTTGTGCAGCCATTTAAACGCACACACCTCACATAGCACATAATCCATCATAAAAATATTCCGTTTGCTGGGAATCGAAATGAAAACTTTTAACGGCAAAAAAGCAGCAGCATTTTGCTCTTGATATGCTCACCGAGTTGCTGTTTAAGCCACGTTAGCAGCGTTATTGTGGCAACTGTCGATAAGCTTTATGAATAAACATAAACATGATACCCATTCTTTATAATCCGGGATTGTTTCTGTGCAGCGTCAAACAAAAGCACATAAAATATGTATAAATAATAGTTGTTTGGAAAAAGAGTAAACGTTTTAATTCTTTTATGGGGATATACATAGAACTAGATTTGTGATATTTATAGTAGGTCCGTTCCCGTACTCGATTCAAGTAACTTGAAGTTGCTTGAAAGCGTTTCTTTACACTTTTTCAAACTCGAGAGAGAAGAAGAACAAGCTAAATGCCACTCTCTATTCTATTGCAATTACCCGAAACCATGATTCAATTACTATAGGTTGTCCATTCATTTGACGTTTACTCACAAGAATGAAGATATACACCCGTAAAATTGAAGAGGAGAGCAAACGAGTAATTTTGTACTGCCATCAAAGTAATCAGTTGCAGGAATAGCATACTTTTTTGCAGTACTAAATACCCAAGAATACAATTCACTGCTGCTTTTTGAACTACTTTCTGTACTGCATGTTTGTTTTGATAGAAAATTTAAGTGAGTTTTTAAAAAAACTAATTTCAATATTTTTTTGCGAAAATGTTTTCCCACCGCTGACGGCTTATTGGATCCACTGGCACATTATATTTTCGAATTTTATCACCAAAATAAACTGTTTTGCCAAAACCGCACGTTGAAGGCATTATTATTTTAATAATTACAACTTAATAGTCGCGATTTATATTTTAATTGAAAAAAACCGGCTCGCAACAAAATTTGAAAACAATTTTCAATAATAATTATCAAAGCGATAATTATTATAAACGTAATGCACACTTTTTCTTTTTTTTTATACACAAAATATAGAATAACTACTTTTAAAAAAAAAAACTCAACAAAACTCTGAAACTTTTTCATAGAAGACCACAAAACCCTGGTTGTCAGTTATATTTGAGAGAGAATATAATTTTGTTTTCATATTTACGGGTGTTGTCAAACGAATTGACAACCTGATTTAATTGAATCATGCCCGAAACCAGCTTGAACTTTACTTGAAAAATTTCTTCGAGCACGAATCTTCTTCTTCCAATTGCTTCAATTTATTGTCAATCAGCTGTTCTGCTCGAAACTTGCTTGAAGTCGTTTCCGTACTTTTTTGCATATTCTCACATTTTGACAGAAAATTGAGTTACTCTCACAGATTGAACATTACTTGAAGTTAGTACGGGAACAGACCTAATATAAGCTTCAAATTATGTTGGTGATCAATTTGTGATGGTTGCAGAAAACTAAGCGTTACTGATGGGTTATTGAAAAAATGGCTCTCAGAAACTCATATGTTTTTAAGGATTTGTTTTATTTAAAAAATTAGCATTTCCCAAATAATTAATGACACTACAGAATATAAAATGCACTCCAATGTGTCCTTATGAATTAAGTTCCAATAAATAAATAGAAAGAACCCAAACTATTGAACATAGATTCAAATAAAACCTGGCAATATTTTCGGAAAAATTAAGCTTGGAAATCCGTTCAGGTATATAAAGTTTCAATTAAAATGAAGAAACTCCAGAGTTCAGATGCATTCAACAACAACGTGTGCATTTGATTTGCACTTGATGCAAAGAATGTTGATCCTAGAGAGATAAGACTTTGGCAAGCTTAGATTTTCGTATCCTACGTAAAATTTTAAGAAAAAATTGTTCGGGAGCATATTTTATCAGGGAATTTTTATTAAAGAACTAGCTTAAACACGGTGCGTTGCTGCCGCGTCCCCATCGCCAACGCGAATAAAATGTTATCAGTGAAACAGTTTATGCAAATTGTGGTCGAATACTGAATTCCATGGCTGTGCGACCTATAACTCAAAAGCTGTTGAATTTTTCAAATTTAGGTTGTATGGGAGGTGCCATGCCTCTTTGTCTAACGACATACAAAGTTATCAGTAAAACTTCATGTGTAAATTAAGTTCGAATACTGAATTCCTAGGCCTATATCTCAAAAGCTATTCGATATCGCAAATTTTGGTTGTATGGGAGATGCCATGCTCCTTTGTCCAACTACAACGAAATGTTATCAGTGAAACGCCACGTGTAAATTATGGTCGAATACCGAATTCTGAGGCTGTGCGGCCTATAATTTCAAAGCTATTCGATATCGCAAATTTCGGTAGTATCAGTTATCAGTCTTCGGTTATGTAATTGCTTATTAACCGGTATCCAGCTTAGTAATCGCTTGGTAGTCTCTTCAGTAATCAGTCTTCGGTTATGTAATAAAGACTAGCACAAGTGTATGTTTCAAATCAAAAAACTCATCGAACCAAAAAGTAATTCACGCCAAGCTATGCCAACGACCATACCAAATCATTCATGCCATTCCAACGATAACGCCAACTCAAGCTATGACATGCAACCGATTTCTCAATTCATAGGTTGCATGGCTTCTTGAAAACATGTGTTGAATCACTGTCTCATACATGTATTTGATATATAACGCTCTATGTTGTGTATGTGAATGTAATGCTGTTTATAATATGAAAAAGACACAATTTGTTTATATTTATATATCTTATACTATTAAACGAGCAATATTTGTTTGTTTGTTTATTTGTTTGTAAATGAGTTCTCGAAAACGGCCCAAGCGATAACGATACATAGCATGGTGTCTTCATACCGATTTTAATAAGCTGTCCTGTGCACCATGCAAACGTTCAAGTAAGCCATGTCATTATCGAACTCAATGCGCTAAGTTATTTAAGTCATACCTAGCACTGTTGTTGAAAGCCACACTCAACTAGTTCGAACAACATGACATGGCTTGACAATGAGTTGCTGTCGCACAAATCATTGTTCAAGTAATTCGTCTTACGCTAGCCTTTATTATGTAATTGCTTAGTAATCGGTATTCATCTAAGTAATCGCTTGGTAATCTCTTCAGTAATCAGTCTGCGGTTATGTAATCGCTTGGTAATCTCTTCAGTAATCAGTCGTCGGTTATGTAACCCTTTAGTAACCGGTATTCGGCTAGGTAATTGCGTGGTAATCTCTTCAGTAATCAGTCGTCGGTTATGTAACCGCTTAGTAACCGGTATTAAGCTAAGTAATCGCTTGGTAATTTCTTCAGCAATCAGTCTTCGGTTATGTAACCGCTTAGTAACCGGTATTCGACTAAGCAATCGCTTGGTAATCTCTTCATTTATCAGTCTGCGGTTATATAATCCCTTAGTAACCGGTATTCGCCTAAGTAATCGCTTGGAAATCTCTTCAGTAATTTGTATTCGGTTAGGTAATCGGTTGTCGGTAATCGATGTGGTAACCGGTTTCTCTCGTAAAGCTTCTAAAAAGGAACGCGAATATAAAAACATACTTTTTTAGGGTCCACCATGGAGTCAAAAAACTTTTAGAAATTCTAACACCACAACGATGACTTGAGCTGATTACCCTATATCGACCACGGCTAAAAGGTGTAAGTCCATCCCAAAAGAAAAATCTAACTTTTTTTTTATTTTTGACACTAATTACCGAAAAAAATTAATATCAGAAAAAAACTGTTATTAGCCAACCTAAAAATTTATTCCTTAAAAATAAAAGTTATGCGGCAACCAAAAAAAATTTGTCTTAAGCATAGTACTATGTTTGCTTGCGTGGAATTTCGCTGACAACATTCATTTATTTGTTGCGTGAAATTTCTGACTTAAAGTTTGTTGCGAGGAGTTCCTATGGCAACGTTTCTCAGAGAGACTCAGGGATTGAGTTGGGAAATTTCATATGACCTCTCTCTTTTCACTTCAAAATAAATAGGCAGTACAATTAAATTGTCGTGAAAAAATGTTGCTCAGAAACATGTTGCGATAATTTCACGCAGCGGAACAGAGTACTGCTCTAACGAAAATGTTGTGAAAATTTACACGCTTGTTTCGCAGCTGTCATATTTTGTATAGATATTTGAGTGGAATTTCACATGAAACTGAACAGAGTACTATGCTTTAAAAATAAAAGTGATAAAAATATTCATAACTAATATTTTTATGGGTTAAAACTGCCCAACTTTTTCTTCTGTGAAACATAGAATAACAATTATTTTCGATCCCTGGCTATCAGCGGAATACCGAATTCCGAGGCTAAGCGGCTTATAACTCCAAAGATATTCGATATAGCAATTTTGGGTTGTATGGGAGGTACCACGCCCACTGGGGCTAGGAGAAATAAACTTTACGACCTTTTCTCATACCTACCAAATATACATAAAAATTTCATGAAAATCGGTCGAGCCGTTTCGGAGGAGTTCTGTAACCAACACCGTGACGCGAGATTTTTATATATTAGACTTTATATATCAGATATGAAAATTCATCTTGCCGTATTAGCATCATTAAATTCAAATCAAATTCCTTGATTTTCCACCAAGTTTCGTTTTAAAATTTTTTGTATATTAAAGTGCATTGTGATGCATGCGTGTCATTTAATATAAGAAATTTTACATGCTTTTTTTTACATGAAAAATTTAACATAAAAAATTTGTGTATAGGATCAAATTTTTGTGATTTTTCACTATAAAAAGGTATGACCACCTAAGTATATATAAAATTGATTTAACTTAGGTCGAACAGCCCTGCGGTATCACAACGGAGCAATTATCTTTGACCGATCGCCACTTTAACCTAAGAAAACGTCGAACACGGTCAAACAAGGGCAAACAGCGGTCGTTTTGAAGTAATATGGGTTAAAGAATGGGTCAAACGGCAGCCGTAAAAAAAGCGATTGGAGTTGAAAAGCTGGACTTTTGAGTCGAACAGCGATCGAACAAGGGCCGAACAAACTATATTTATATATTTACTTATATATTATACATATATTTTATACATATGGGTAAATCGTAGCGTTCGCACGTCACATTCGCAAACATTTTTTTATAAATTTCACAAATTTTATTAACAGTTTTTCAATTAAGATTTATCTGGCTAAATAGCTCAATATGAGTATAATTTATAATAATTATAACATCCTGCATCTTACCGCAGGTTACCTAAAATTTGTTATTTTTTTCGTGCATTCAGAAGTCACTAAAAACGGAAGTTCTTATAACACAAACACGCGAACTTATAATTCTTTGTACTTATAACACAAACACGCGTACTTAAAGTATTTATGCGAAATGGTCCATAGCACCTCGAAAGTCTATATGAACAAAAAAATTGCAAACTAAATAATTTTTAAAAAAAGGCCAACATAATCTCAAGTGTCGTATTTTTAAATTCTCAGTTAAAAATTTTATTTGTTTGAACGTTACGTGTCGGACGTCACTTATTCTTCCATTGTATTTTAATTGGGTAATTAAGTAGTATTAATAGTTAATTGTTGCAAGAAATAAACTCTCAGAAATCATAGGCTCGAAATAGCTCTTCACATTTGCATCACAAATTGTTAAGGTTTGCAATGGGTTTAAAGATTATGCTGTTTTTCATGCATATTTTTGATATTTTTTCATTTTATTTCCTTATAAAAACCTGAAAAATTTAATTAACTTCATGATTTCTATTCTTTTTTAATTTCTTTCAACATTTTTTCAGTGAGTGCTTAATTTAAAGTTCCTAATTTAGTTTTAATATACATATATAAATTTTTGTGAAAAAAGCTAAAAATAATTAAAAAATAGACAAAAAAAAAAGCATTACCCTTAATATGAATGCCAAAATTAAAAATCTTTTTGATGAAAATTTGAAGAACTTTTTCAAAACTATTATTTCTGACCATTTTCTTTTAAGCTATCACACCAGCCAATATTTTTACAAAAAACTTGATTTTTAGAGGTTTTTTCAAACCATTTCAGCTCGCGGATGGCTATCGCTAGAGTTGAAATATTTGGTTAATCATCATAACATATGTAAGCCAAGGATTATATTGAAAAACCGACCCGATCAATTTTTTTTTTGTAAAGCACCTTAATATATACATTAAAATTTAAATAAAATTTCGGAATGGGCTCAATTTAATAAGCTCAAGCTCAACCCCTAGAAATCATATGTCTTACCGATTTTTAAATCTAAGGTCTCGTTCGATAATATACCTGCCATTTATCTAAATAGTGTTCAACTAAATTATGTTGACAAGATAAAAAATTTTGGTTACCACATTGACTCTTCACTCTCTTGCGAAAACCATATCAATACTGTTGTATGTAAGGTTTACTATGTGTTGCGGAACTTGAGGTGGACTGCGTCATTTGTTCCTCTTGAAACTAGAAAGAAGTTAGTCCAACAGCTCATAGTGCCAATCATCTCCTACTCAGATGTCGTGTACAGTAAACTTGATTCCAGGTCCAGGATGAAGCTGGAGCTGGCATTTAATAATGCTGTGAGGTACGTTTATGGCCTTAGAAAATTTGATCACATCAGTCACTTGAGCAATAAAATTCTGGGCTGTAATATTTTGAGTTATTTAAATGCTAGAAACTGTATTTTTTTACACAATTTAATATATTCACAAACACCTAATTACTTATTTGTGAAACTCCAATTCTGCAGATCTAATAGAAATTTCAACCTTAAAATACCAGTTTATAATTATTTGAATTCCAATAGATTATTTTTTGTGAACGCCATCAGATTGTGGAATACGTTGCCTTATGGAATCAAAATAATTCGAAATAAACATATGTTTAAGCATGAAATTCTCAAATTCTTTTCTTAAATCTCTTGTCTATCACTCTTAATCTAAATAAAATATGATTAGAAGCTAAGTCTACATTTTATTCATTTATAATACATTGTTAAGTTAGCTTTAATTTTCATTCATGGTATTAAAAACTGTTGTTATCATGTCATACTTAGTGCATTTATAAGACTCTGTCTTACATGTCGACATTGTTCCTTTAAATAAATAAAATAAAATAAAATAAAATAAAATAAAATAAAATAAAATAAAATAAAATAAAATAAATAAAATAAAATTAACATGAATCATTCTTTGTTAACAAGACCCTCCATCTGCAAATTACAATTTTCGAGTAACGATAACTATTATAAGCTTACATTTTTACTGAAGTGTCAACTTTTAAGTTTTATGTGTTTCCCTTCAAAAATTCAAAATAGCTACAACAATATGACGGTGCAAATAGACTACTCAAAAAATCATGTTGCCTAAAAATTTGATGGTTTGTAAAATGATAAAGATCCTAAAGAACAGCGACCGATAAAGGCTAAAAATGCATCCTTTTGTAAATAATATGAGCAAAATAATGACAAACGGCGGCCGTACAACGGGCGTTTCCAGGACTTTTTGGCCGAACAGCGAACGGACAAGGGTCAAAATATATATATGCATATATGTATAACTAGGCATATGTATATACTTATAAACTTCATATATATTACCATGGATCAGTCCTTGTCAACAAGACCCTCCACCTGCCCATTGCACTTTTTGAGTAAGAATAACTATTAAGAGCTTACATGTTTATTGAAGTATCAGCTTTTCAGTGTTATCTGTACGCCCCATAAAAATTCAAATTGGCTGCTACAATGCAAAGACGGTGCAAAAAAAAAATACTCAAAAAAATCACGTTCCCCAAAAGTTTAATGGCTTCTTTAAAATGATAAAGATTCTGCAACCAAATATTTTTAGTGACACAAAAATGAACAAAATTACAAATTTGGAAAAATATCTACTTTTAATTGCTGTGTTTTTTCTTTTCATTCAAAATTACTGCTGCAATATGGTGCCTTAAACGAGAAGACTGCCCAAAAACCTCATTACATTGAAAGTTAAATTGTTTGCAAAATGAAATAATTATGAACAAAAATGATTTTTATGAACTAAGATTTTCTGTTGAAAAATGTACTTTTAAATGCCATTTTTTCTTATCCTTAATTTAACATAGCTTTTGCAATATTGTAGCTTATACAGTAAGACTTAAGACAATTATTAAATTAAGAACTTAGTGGTTTGCAAAATAAAGCATTCATGTGGAAAAATACAACTATTTTTCCACTATTTTTCCTGAATTCAAAATGTTAGCTTGCACCATTAGACTTTCGAAAAATTAATTATTAAACTCAGAGTTTCGTAAAATAAAATAATAATGCTTAAAAATAATTTTTAGAAGCTAAAATTTTTTGATGAAGTGTATAAAGCAAAGTTAAGTAAACAACGCATGCGTTTGTTATGGAAATCGAGTCCTGTTTTTGCTGTTTTTGTGTGTGTGAATTTATTTGATTTGACATAAGCTCTAAGGAACAATTGATGATAGAATATTGTTTCAAAACGGTCACTATGTGCCCCATGTTTTGTCACTGTTAGGAAAGGTGGGATTTTATAATATTTTGGACGTCCGGCCCTTGTTCGAACGTTGTTCGGTTGCTCACATTAAGTGTACTTTTTTAAACTATGTTCGAGCAGTGTTCTTCCACTGTTCTGTCAATTGACTTTTTTATTTTAAACATTTCAAAACCAACTTTGAATCTATTTAGATAATTTCAATAAGAAAATTAATTTTAGTAAAATCGAAAATTAAAGCTTCTTTAGGATTATCTGTAAGAAGAAAATTAATATAGGCAGCTATTTTATATTTTAAGTTTAGAGTTGTCAACCCCAGATTCGTTTTTTTTTTCGAAAAATCAGTATCTCATTCTTATTCAGTTTTTCGAACTCAGTTTCCTTTCATCTAAAGATTTCGGGTTTTTTTTTTCAAAATCGGCTCCTTCGATTCGGTTATTCGAGAAACCAGCTTTTACATTTTGGCAAATATTTCCCAACACTACTTATGTTAGTATTGAATTAATTATACTGAGAACTAAATAAGGCCAATTTTTTGTAACAGTTAGGCTTTAATATTGTACATTAACAATGGCATTGATAGATATAGCTTATTTTTCAAATAATTTGTAATACTTGCCTCACCCTCTCTCGCTTACAAATTTCTGTCGTCGTCATAGCGTTCAACGCTTAAGTGGTACTTGTGTGGAAAAATAAACCCACTTGAAAGTAAAATTTATACATTACGCGTGTATATTTTTTTTCGATACAATATTTATCGAGTATAACTGGCATGAAAATAGCCTAATGGCTTTGATTGGCGATGAAATATTTTCCCAGCTCTAGTATTGTAAAAAAAAACTCCGTAAAAACAACATACAAATATCGTAAATGGCGTAAAAATACGACCGCAAACGCGTTAATAATAATATAATTGCGCGATTTAAATTTTATTTTTAACAATAACAAACAAAAAAACAAAAAAAAAAATAAATCAGTATGGCTTTCAATTTACTCAAGGATGCGTAAAAAAGCAACCCTGAGCTTAAACAGCGTATCAGCAACAATAATATAATAAAAAACAAAAACAACATATTGATGGGAATGATAGAGTGTAACCTAGAATAGCTACAGCAAAGTGCACTTCAATAAAATATTTCAAGGATACTTCAGAAAATTTCCTTTATTTACATTAAATTTTTTGTGGTTATATTTTAAAAATAATAAATAAAGTGTGTGAGCAAAGCAAGTAAGTTGAGCTACGCAACAGAAATATAAACATAGGGCATGAATTATTAAAGAATATTTAATTTTTTTTATGAAACTATTTTATCTTTAGCAAATACTACAGTTAAAATATATTGCTGATATGAGCTAAGAATAAAAAGAAATATGTTTACTATCTTTAAAATAGTCTTGGTAGCCCTCTATTGGAACTCGGAACATATTCTGTAAAACTCAAAACTTTCACTTTTTCTTGTTTAGGGTAATTAATCATAGAAGTCTTGACATTCGTGACATTTTTGACATTCTTTTGCCTTGCTTATGTAATCAAGCGTGCATTTATTTTTTTTCAACTCAGCATTCTCTGTATGCATTCTCAGTTCTTTGGGATTACTTGCTTGTTTTCTCTCCAAACTGTCGGAATTAACGCGAATCACTGTAATGGAAACTCATAAAGTTGTCATAAGTTTGACATTTTTTAACGCTCTTCTTTTGCTTTGTCTACTTGTGTAGGATTTCTTTTCTTTATTTTTTTTATTCCTTCTACTTTTTCTTGTAATCTAGGACTTGTATGCATTATTACTGTCTCTAGTTTTTTTGTCTCTCTTTTTCTCCCATTAGTTTTGTCTATAGAGCATTAATCACTTACTTTTCATAATTTAGGCATTTGTTTGTAGTGTTTAGAATGGGTTGTTGAGTGTTTCTTAGGGTGTTGTTGTTATTTTTTAACCACTGTAAAATATGGAATTATTAATTATCTGAGAAAATATCGCTCAGCCTTAATAATTCACATTAACGACCTTCGTATAAATCACTTAGAAATCCGTAGATTTTTCAATATTTTGCAGTTGACTGCATTATTTTGATTTATTACTTACATTTCTAAGAGCAAAAAACAAAAGTTGGGAGAGCAGAGATGAAAGAATATGTTTCAGTGTTAAAGTATAATTTATAAAGTATATAACGTGAAAATATTGGCGTTTCAGAGCATTTGAAAATTATACAAATATGTAAAAAAAATAATAATATTCAATATTCAATTGGAATATGTGTTAATGGACGATGAGCTTATATTTTCTTCTTATTAAGTACAGCACACATAATTTTTTCAAGAAGCAACATGTTCATCAATGTTCTGTATAAATCCGTTATATGCTAGTTTAAATCTTTTACGATAAACTGTAGCAAATCTGCAACAAGCCAAGTTATTTTATTCATAAAATGGAGAATATGATTTCTAATCCAGGTATTAAAAAAAACCACACTCTTTGAGCTTGCCCCCTTAATAGTAAGTTGTGGTAAATTTAACTACTATATATTTATAAAATGCAATATTTTGGTAGACGTTGTTAAAAAATCGAAATTTAAGAAGTACCTACATAAAAAAAAAATATTGCGATAAGTTAAAAATGAAGTAATTTTTTTAACAAATGCAAATTAATTGAATAAGTTAGAAAGTTAGTTGTAGTGTTAAAAAAAGGTAAAATTTTTCATAAAAGTTGCTCAAAAGAAATTGAATAAAAACAAAATAATAAAAAAATATATTAGTAAGCAGAAAAAAAAGTTTAATTTTTTTTTAACATGACTATCTTTTTTTGTTTTGTTTAGGTTAATTTTAAAGAAAATTAATTTTTTACGCTTTAAAGGATTAATATACAAATGTCATATTGGGCAATTAACACATTTTTAAATATTTTTGCCATATTTGAGCCCATAACGCAATCCAGGAGGGTATTTAGTTTAATTGATAATTTTGGAAATAAAATGTTTAAACTAAATTTGTGGGTTTTTTAAATTCTAACAAAAATTTCGTTAAATTATATACATTTTACTGTTTAAAAAAATAAATAAAAATAAATAGAAAAATATATAGTATATTGTAAGTAGTAAAGTAAAAATATACTAATTAATATCGAAATAAAATAGCTAAAATATTACAAAAAATTTTTATAATTTGGTTATTGTTTTGAAGTATTATAACGTGTCCCTACAGTCGATCAAGACTTAATCATACATTTTGTTGAACCTAGTAACAGGGTATTTCATTTCATTTCGTTAGTTATACTGACTAATCTTAGACATTAAGCTATGTTATATATCTATGTATACTAGCTCTGGCATAGTGACGTATGGAAATTCTCATTATTAGATTCTCGATACACTGGGACCTCTTATTTTGTGAGGTTTGATAAAAAAATGCATGAGCCCAAAAATAAAGGGGATAGGAGGGGGTAAATGGCGTCTCATCAAGGTCAAAGTTAAAAAAAATTATGAGGTTTTCAGACAAATCAGCGCACAACTGGTCAGGAGTTGCCCATAGAACTGTGGTTTATATGGCTGACCCTCATTCAATTTTCATCCCCAACATTTTTTCCAAACAAACTTCCCCCATTATCTACCCCTTTGGGGGGCTTCATACAAAAGTGACGTTTTTATGAAAATTACTCCCAACGCTCCCACTGCTACCAGGATGCCCCTGAAGGATTGAACTGCATGCCAAACCCGAATTAATTTATTCTCTACAAAAATTCTTCTGTATAATTTAACCCCCTATCTTCACCCCTTAAGGGGTCTCCCATACAAAATGCATGCTCCAACCTTTCCAACCGCGTCCAGTATTTCGTAAAAGAGTTCATTTGTATCACCGACCTACATTCATTTTTCATATCCGATATTTTTTTCAAACATACTTTTCCCCTTTGTCAACCCCTTTTGGAGGTTTCCATACAAAAGTGAAGTTTTTATAGAATTTACTTGCAACGCTTCTACTGCTACCAAGATGCTCCTAGAGGATTGAAATGTATGACCAACCCCAATTAATTTATTATCCCTAACATTTCTCCTAAATATACTAACCCCCTATCTCTACCTTTTAAAGGGTCCTCCATACAAAAAACATGCTCCAACCTTCACATTAATTTTCCATCTCCAACATTTTCTCCCTTTTACTTTCCCTTGTCAACATACAAATATGACATTTTAAGGCCCGGTTTCACAAGCAATACTTGAAAGAGAAAAATCTATGGCTAAGGAATTTGGCAGACGATTGAATTCAATTAATGCCCTATTAATTGGAGCATTAATAACGTAATTAGTTCTACTGAAACAAATGTAGAAAAAGTCAAAGTTCCGCAAATTTCTGGACGGAATATTGAAATGAATTCTTTCTAAAAGAGATGGACAGTCAGTCATACCAGAGACCATACCAAAGATAAAAAGAAGAGAAAAGATGGATCTACTAATATTCAAGGTCTTAAGATTCAAAAGCAATCATCTAGCATTGTATGATGGAGTCATTTCAGTAAATTGAAAAGAACGAAGAGCGAATCTCAGGAAGCTTTTTTGAATGCATTCGAGTCGAGTCATGTGGATATGATAGAATGGTCTCCAAATCACAACCGCATACTCGAGTTCCGTGCGAACAAATGAAGTGTAAAGTAACTTGAGAGTGTACGGGTCGGAAAAATCGGAGCAATTACGTCGTACAAATGCCAAAAAAGCATACGATTTAGAATAATGTAACTGATAAGTGAGGTAAAAGTAAATTTGGAATCGAAAACAACACCAAGATCTGAAATTTCATTCACTTCGTTTAATTTTAAATTATTAATGAAATAAGAACTATGGGCCACAGGAACTTTGATGTTAAGAAGGAGCCTATTAAGAAAGAGCCTATTCATTTGGCAGCAATTATAGAGATTGTTGAGCTCAAATTGGAGAGTATCTGAATCCACAGTGCTATTTATGGGTGAATAGATTTTCAGATCATCAGCATATAGTAGATTTTTGCAATGTGAAAAACAGGAAATAATATCATTAATGAAAAGCAGAAAGAACAAGGGCCCAAGGATACTGCTTTGGGTCACCCCTGAGGTAGCAGTAAATGGTTGCGAACGAAAATGATTCAGAACTAAATAGCAAGTTCTGTTAGCTAAATAAGATTCTATCCATGATTAAAAAACGGAGTGAAAACCCAGCTATTTTAGTTTCATAAGCAAAATCTAATGGGAGACCTTGTCAAAAACATTAGAGAAATCTGAGTATATTGCATCAACATAATGTCCAGACTGTAATGAAGAAATGCAGTCCTCAGAAAAACACAAGAGATTAGAAGTAGTAGAGCGACCAGCAACAAAACCATGCTGAAAAGGACAAATGAAATTTTTGATTGAAAAGTAAATTTTTTCTTTAATAAGGCTTTCAAATAATTTATATATCGTCGTAAGCTTAGAGAATGGTCGGTAGTTGGTAAAATCACTTTTGTTGCCACTTTTAAAGATTGGTTCAAACAAGCATATTTCCATGCTTTAATGAAAGTGCCTGTCGAAAGAGATTTATTAAAAACTTGAAGTAAAGGATAAGCCAGAGAAAAATATGCAATTTTGTAACAAAAAAGGTGGAAATACCATCGATATCAGTTTGAAAAGATGGTTTGAGTAGATGGTTTGATTGTTAGACTGAGCGCTTCGAAATCGAGAGGAGAGGATGCAGTGAAGAATGAATCCTGTTCGGAAACCTCATCATCAATAGTAAAATTATACTTAAAAAAGTCTGCAAAAAGGATCACAGTATCCTGTGATGTGCTTGCGTGCAAATTGTGAAAAAACACCGAAGACGGAATAGATGAGGTTGATTTTTTTGATTTAATTTTTTTTTCAAAACTTTTTCATTAATTTATCAAAATATTGTCAAAATTAACAAAATATTATCAAAATATTAATATTATCAAAAAAGTCTTTATGCCATAGCGAATATGAACAAACTATATGGGCATTTCCACCCAAAGGTCTACCGCGACTGAAAAAGTTAATGTTACTGAAAATTTTTGTAAGCCTCCATAACAGCGAAATAATGTTTAAATTAATATCGTGAGGTAGTTGTGAAGTTAAAAAATGTTTTTTTTTCTAAAAAGCTAAATTCAATTTTTTTTGAGTATTCCATTTTTACGATCCTGAATTACATTATTAGTTTTTCTAGTTCAATTAAATAAGTAAAACTAAAAAAATATGTACTTCCCTGAAGGGAAAAATTTGCAACTTGACGTATGTATAGTAACGTATCATATTATGGTTTGTATAATTAAAAAAGTTTCTTCAACGAAAAAAAATTTTGATTAAAAACTCGTGCACACTTCGCAGATTTTTTCGTTATATTGATGCAGACATAAACGCTTTTTATCTTATGCTTATATCTTCGAACAATCTTTCGATCGCTTCCACTTTTTACGTTTAATATAGTACTACTAGAGTCCTATCTAAAAATCAAAACAGGACAAAAAATGTTGAAATTTGTCTTTGCTTGTTTTTGATTTTAACCGACTTCAAAAAGGAGTAGGTTCTCAAGTTGGGTGTTTTTTTTTTAATGTATGTAGTAACACACTGTGTTAGTAACTCTTATTTTAAATTTTTTACATCTTAGCTTAGGAATTGTAATCAAATACTTTTTGTTGAGTATTGTTTATGAGGTTAACTCTATGTACCGTTAGTTGGTTTCTTAGTTATTCTTAAATTTTCTGACATATTTCAAGTAGTATGACTCAATGTGGCTTACATGCTGGACATGAATTTAGCACAGGTTAGAATTACTGTTTCATATCGTATTTTATTTCCGTTAATTAAACTTTACTTGTAAGGTATACTAAATTTATTAAGTTTCTATTTGAGTTCTAACAAAAAATTGCAGAAAGATATGGCGAAAGGCTACTGACGTTCAGAGGCTCAGCGGCATTTGATTCAGCAAATGAAAAATGGTGGAAGCACAGTATCAGAGATTGCTGTGCTTCTTAGATGTTCGTGAAAGATTATGTAACGCATTCTACATATGAGCTGTTCAGAGCACAAGTGGCGTAAGTCCATTTTTGGTAGTTTTGAGAAAATTGAACATTTAGAAAAATTCTTATAATAAATTCCAAGTATAAAGAACTCAGTTTTGCTTATAAGCTAGGTCAAGAGCATAAATGGAGCTATCCATATCGTACAAAATAAACTAAATAGAACATAAAAATGGTGCAGAATATTGCATATTAGTAAAAAAAAATTTGGAATTGCGCCACTGAAAATTATTTTAAATTTCTCGTTTCCGCTGTAGAAATCTAATAGGAGATATTTTTCAAAAACTTTTTGATGAGGAATAACAGCATTTTTACATAGAAGTTGGACAAAACTACCCACTAGCGATTATCTTCATTATTAAGGGAGATATGAAATGAATGGACTTACGCCACTTGTCCTCTGAAAATTTTTTAAAATTCCTCCTTTCCGCTGTAAAAATATAATGGACAATATTTTTAAGAATTTTTTGATGAGGAATCACAGCATTTTTACATAGAAGTTGAACAAAACTAACCATTAGCTATTATCTCCATTATTAAGGGAGTAATGAAATAAATGGACTTACGCCACTTGTCCTCTGAAAATTTTTTAAAATTCCTCCTTTCCGCTGTAAAAATGTAATGGAAAATATTTTTAAGAATTTTTTGATGAGGAATGACAGCATTTTTTCATAGAAGTTGGACAAAACTACCCATTAGCGATTATCTTTATTATTAAGGGATATATAAAATGAATGGACTTACGCCACTTGTCCTCTGAAAATTTTTTAAAATTCCTCCTTTCCACTGTAAAAATGTAATGGAAAATATTTTTAAGAATTTTTTGATGAGGAATGACAGAATTTTTTCATAGAAGTTGGACAAAACTACCCATTAGCGATTATCTTTATTATTAAGGGAGATATAAAATGAATGGACTTACGCCACTTGTCCTCTGAAAATTTTTTAAAATCCCTACTTTCCGCTGTAAAAATGTAATGGAAAATATTTTTAAGAATTTTTACATAGAAGTTGGACAAAATCATCCCTTAGCGATTATCTTCATTATAAAGGGAGTTTTGATATATACCTTTTCCAAAATTTACCATTGCTCCAAATAACGACAACGATAACGATGAAAACTTATATTTGTAAAGATTTTTTATTACATTTTTTAATATACATATTAATAAATATTACATATTATTACATTCCTACTTGTGTTTAATTTCAGCTGTTTAATAAGACTTTAACTTTAATAAGAATAAATGCATTCTGGCCTCCTCAATTATTCAGAAAATCACAAAGGGATGTTTTAATCGCACTTCTGAAACTAAATTCTGTCAATCCTTACCAAAAAATCCTTAAAAATATTTTCCATTACATTTTTACAGCGGAAAGGAGGAATTTTAAAAAAATGTTCAGAGGACAAGTGGCGTAAGTCCATTCATTTTATATCTCCCTTAATAATAAAGATAATCGCTAATGGGTAGTTTTATCCAACTTCTATGAAAAAATGCTGTCATTCCTCATCAAAAAATTCTTAAAAATATTTTCCATGACATTTTTACAGCGGAAAGGAGGAATTTTAAAAAATTTTCAGAGGACAAGTGGCGTAAGTCCATTCATTTTATATCTCCCTTAATAATGGAGATAATCGCTAATGGGTAGTTTTGTCCAACTTCTATGAAAAAATGCTGTCATTCCTCATTAAAAAATTCCTAAAAATATTTTCCATTACATTTTTACAGCGGAAAAGAGAAATTTTTAAAAATTTTCAGAGGACAAGTGGCGTAAGTCCATTAATTTTATATCTCCCTTAATAATGGAGATAATCGCTTATGGGTAGTTTTGTCCAACTTCTATGTAAAAATGCTGTCATTCCTCATCAAAAAATTCCTAAAAATTATTTCCATTACATTTTTACAGCGGAAAAGATAAATTTTAAAAAATTTTCAGAGGACAAGTGGCGTAAGTCCATTTATTTCATTACTCCCTTAATAATGCAAATAATCGCTAAAGGGTGGTTTTGTCTAACTTCTAGGTAAAAATGCTGCCATTCGTCATCAAAAAGTTTTTGAAAAATATCTCCTATTAGATTTCTACAGCGGAAACGAGAAATTTAAAATAATTTTCAGTGGCGCAATTCCAAATGTTTTTACTAATATGCAATATCGTTTTCGTGTATTATTTAGTTTATTTTTTACGATATGGATAGCTCCAATTATGATCTTGACGAAGCTTATAAGCAAAACTGAGTTCTTCATACTTAGAATTATTTAAGAATTTTTCTAAACGTTCAATTTTCTCAAAACTACCAAAAATGGACTTACGCCACTTGTGCTCTGAAAAAATAATGGTATTTGTCAGAGCAATAACAAAGTATTGCATTTTGTTCAGAGATTACGTAAGCTAGGAGTTTCTAGCCCGTACTCATAAAAAGGTTACATTTTCCTCTTCACTTCTACGTACTTAACTCAATTTCCCTAAAAAATGGACTTACGCCACTTGTGCTCTGAACAGCTCATATGAAGAGCAGTATAAGAGCATTAAAAATGTAAAATAGCGACCAAGAGCGCGAAAAACAATAGCAAGAGAGGGCCAGTTGAATTAAAGAGCTTCACTTAGTGATCCTTTTAAGACCTCAAATAAAATTTAAAATGAAATTTCATCAAAATATGGCATAAATGTATCCTCAAAAGGCATAAGAAGAAGCTTGAGTGAAAACAGTTTCCGTGGCTTTATAGCCCAACATACACCACATGTGTCGCAAAAAATATTAAATGCAGTCTTGCGTTTGCAAAAGAATATTTAAAAAGTCAATGAATTTTTGGGAAAATGTGCTTTGGAGGGATAAATCAAAAAATATGTGTGGCGTCCTCAAAACATGCAACACAATCCAAAGTACACGCTCAAGACTATTAAACAGGGTGGCTGAAATGTTATGGTATGGGCGGCGTATTCTTGGCACGGAGTTGGTCCGATTTTTAAAATTTACCAAAAAATGGATCAGCTCGCTTACAAAAATCTACTTGTCAAAACCATTATACCGTTTCAATAGGATAATTTGCCGCTTTAATGGCGTTTTATGCAAGATAATGATCCAAATCACAGTGCTCACATAGTTAAGAGTTGCGTGGAGGACAAACATATTGATATTTTGAAGTGGCCATCGCAATCATCGGACTTAAACCCGATTGAGAATCTGTGGAGGGATGTCAAGCAGCAAATACTAACAGTAAAATCCAAAAATTTGTCAGATTTGTGGAGGAAAATCCAAAGGATTCGGTATAGTATTCCAAAGTACCGTTGTGAGGCTTTGGTCGAAAGTTTGCCAAGGATATGAGATGCAGTAATTAAGAATAAGGGATTTCCTACGAAATATTGAGTTTTATGCAATCAATTTTGATTATATTTTTCATCCTAGAAATTTTTTCGCTCGTGTGCTAAATTCATAACCAAGTCGAAATGCTTATTTTTAATTTTTATTTGATTTTAAGTCCTATAAAAAAATGTTTTGAAATAAAAAAATTTATATAAGAAATACGGAAGACATAATATATACATTAAAAAAAAGTTAATAAAAAGTATTCACTTTACTTTTTTAAGTGTGCTAAATTCGTGACCACTACTGTACATCGATAACTCTTCAATTACTTGCCCGATTGCCACATTTTTTTGTCAACAGATAGAGATATCAGACGCGGAGGTTCCCGTCTAAAAAAGTGGGCGGTATTTGACACAGAGGCGCGGCAATATAAGAAACACTTTGTATATCGAATAACATTAGCACTAGAGTACTGAAATTTGGTACAGGGGTTGGCACAATTATTAACAGTTATGTTCAAAAAAGTAATCGTTATTCGATAAAGGGCGTGGCAGTATTAGAAAAACGCTGTAACTCGAATAATATTGACACTAGGGTACTGAAATTAGGTACAGGGGTAGGCATAATTATGAAAATTTACTGTAAAGAAAGTGGGCGTTGTTGGACAAAAGGGCGTGGAAATATAAGAAAAATACTGTTTTTCAGCTAATGTTGACACTAGGGTACGAAAATTCGTTACAAGAATGGGAAAATTGTTATCATAATCTCTCTAACAAAGAAGAAATAAAAACTTTTTAGCAAAAAAAAAAAAACAACTAACTTTAAAGCCACTAGAAAGTAAAAAATAATTTTAAATTACTTCTCACATTAATTCTTGGTCAAATTTGTTAATTTATTTATATACATTATTAAATTGGAAATCTTATTACTACAAATATATTTCTATTTTGTATTATAATCATAAATATATGCATTTCTCCATGAATATAAAACCTTTAAAGTCGGCGCTTATATAATCAGACTTTTATAAAGCTCCGGCTTTAAAGATTTTATATTCATGGAGAAATGCATTTATTTACGATAATAATACAAAATAGAAAAATATTTATAGCAATAAGATTTCCAATTTAATAATATATATAATTAAATTAACAAATTTGACCAAGAATTAATGTGAGAAGTTATTTAAAATTATTTTTTACTTTGTAGTGGTTTTGAAGTTGGTGGTTTTTTTTTGTTAAAAAGTTTTTTTAACAACAAAAAAGTCGTACGAACGTTACGTGCGCGACCATGGAAATGCCCATTTAAAATACATATACTGACAGCTCATAGTGGCTTGCGGCTTCGCCATGGGCGTTTATTCTTCATCAAGCTTCTTAAGAAAATATAAGTCAAACGAAATAAGAAATATTTCTTCTTTGGTTTTGTTTAATTGTGTTTTGTAGCGCAGCACTGCATTTATTTGTAAGTCACTTTGCGCCTTGCCCGAGGCTCATCTGGTGTTTTTTTGTTGCGCTGTGCTAGCTGTGCAAAAAAGAGCATAGTAGAGAACAACATGGAGCTTATTGAAACTCTCGCAACACAAACGCGTGAAAAGAAAACGATTAAGCAATGCGTGGCATCTGGGATGATTTCTTAAAAAACTTAACACTTTAATTAAATATACTAACTATTAAAATTTCCGCTAAGTACCTCTTTAAAGTGCTAAGGCAACAAAATATGATATTTTAAAACTTTTTTCACTAAAATCGGCCTAGTGATTTCGAAGTTAAATTTTAAATATGAATTTGCACTTAAATTCTACATGATAGATATATTGGAGAGAAATATTTAGTAAGGTCTTTAGGAATTGTATCAAACACATCTTTATTTTGGAAAAATTAAAATTAATGTTGTTATGTTGTCGTCGACACATGAAAAATGGCATAATGTATTGATGACGTCATTTTTTATAATATGCCTTTTTTTCAAATTTTAAAACTTCAAATTCGGAGTAAGTTTTGAATTTCAACGCTTATGTGTAAAAAATATCAAGTTCATTCATATCGGTGGAATGTTTCAAGGTTGCGCTGTTAAGATGAGGTCAGTTTTTATGGGAGGTAAATGGGATTTTGAAATGTTACTTTGCCAAATTCGTAACGTAGCGTGCATTTTAAATTTTAAAATATATTTGCAAAATATGAAGGTATTGCATTAGTTTTTTTGGAATTTAAAAAGCTGGTACCTTTATCATATAACCATTTTGTATGGGAGGTTGGTGTGCTTTTTATTTCGTTTTGAGAAATTTCACACTCAGAGGGTAAAGGTTGTAAGCCTTAAAGGTTTGAGGTTAAGGTTTATGTGCAGATTTTTAGATGTTAGATTATTTTTTGTGCAATGAAAATTTATATGGGAGGTAGCCCAGATTTTCATCCGATAAGGCTTATTTCTGAACTTGATAATTTTGTTTTTGTAAAATAATTTATATATTGAATTCCGTTACGATAGCTTCAAAGTTATGGCTGCTATCACAAACAGACAGACATGGCTAAATCGACTTAGGAGGTGATTTATTTTATTTTTTATTTTATTTTATTTATTTTAGTACATAAGTATAATAAGAACAAGTTCTTTTGCTATACAAAGAAATATAATTTAGAATTATATATTACATATAACAAAAATTACACAATAAAAAATGCTGTCCGAAAATGTATATACATTCCTACAACTGCCACTCCCCCTTTTGGATGTTACAAACGTAATGACAAGGTTAACATACTCTTTTGGCAGTACGCGTGGAGGTATAAAACTACATTTATTAGTTACGTATCAATTCAGATATAGTTTTTCTTTAAGAACGTGACAATAATGTGTGCATAAGCACCTAATTGGGAATATAACTAAATGATTTAATATTATTCGATCAGATTTTTTTCAGATTGCATTTATAATAAGACTTCCTCTCTACGACTGTCATATTGAATTTTTATTTTTAATACAGAAAAATATTTCAGAATTCTGATTTGTCCTAAAAAAACTGAAACCATATTCTTGATAAAAAATAATTTTAGTTGAAATAAAGTAAGGATTACGAAAATTGCTCGATATACTTCGGGAATAAATATCAAGAACGAATTTTTTTATTATTTATTGGCTTTATTGTTTTTCGAAATAATCTCCTTTATGATTAATACCTATATATTGGCATGCAGGCTTATATCTTCGGTAAAAAAATTAATAATTTCACAGCAATGCCAATATCAATTTTAGGTATAATACTATCCTTTTAAAACTTGTTTAATAAAAACTTTCTTTATCAAATATTTTCTTAAATTGCTTTAAAAACAATTTAGCTTAAATTCAATGAACCTTATTAAATTTGTACATTAATAACTTATATTAAAAACAATGAAATTCTTATTAAATATTTTGTTTAGTACCAACTTATGTAATTTTAATATGTTTTATTTAAATTTCCTACAATTTTGCCTTTAGTGTAGGTTGACCGTAAGCATTATTCATAAAATGTACAAAATGTTAGTTGAGTTTAAAAAAATTTACAACCGAAATCGTTTAGCCTGGTTTGTTGAACAAATACTGATTAGAAAGAAATATATTGGAATCTATTGTACTGGAAGAGTACGTGGGCCTTAGAGTAAGTTAAATAAATCTTAAAAAAGTATGATTGTGTTCTCTCCAAAATATGGTTACATACATAATCAAAACATCGTCATCTGAAATCAAACCGTTAGTTACAAAAAAATTCAAACTCGACTTTTTGATGGAAAATAATGCATCCTTTCAAAATACATATTCCTGCAAAATGTTAAACTCCAACAACTAAAAACGACGTTTTTATTAACAATGTTCTAAAATAACTAAGTTTTAGCGTAGTGCCTTTTTACTGAAAGATATAATAAAAATAATTTTTTTAATTTTTTTTTAAGCATATATTAAAATAACTGACATAAAGGACATGTAATAAAGTAAATTTTTTATTTATTTTTACTAGAACTTAAACACTAATAAAAAAAAAACCCAAAAAGAATTCATTCAAATTTCAATTTAATTACTCTTCTCTGATACGTTTTTCTTTGTTTTGACATACACTGTAAGAAATAAATTTTATTTTTAAGTGAAGAACTGTCTTAAAGTAAGCTGCAACAGCATTAATACAGCTTTTGCTGAAATAACTTATGGTTTTTTATTACTGCAAAACAGCATACAATACTGTCTTATTAAAAGGCAGTTAAATAGTAAAAACAGCAGTAGCTTCGCTGAATTTCATTGATTCATTGAATTTCAAATCAACGATTTAAACCAATAAGTTAAATTTATGTGCGCGTTGCTGAAAATAAGGGTAAATCTGTATGATTTTCAGCAGGCACGAGCTAAAATTTTTAATTTAAGCTTCCTACCGCCTAAAATTAAGGCTGCATAATCTTAATAGAAAGACTACGATTAAATTAAGGCTACTGATGATTTAAGGCAGTATTTAAAATACAAATTGTTTTTTACAGTGTGCTAAGCATTCAGCCTAACCAAAGAAATTTTCAGCAAATAAAAATTCCGTTTCCCAATTTTCGTCAAACATCTTCATTAAGCTTAGTATGCTGTAGGAACGAAAATTTTGAGGCATTTAATTCTACACGCGAAATTTTGGTATAGACTCAACACTAACACATACTTACTACAACCTGTTTCATGAATGTGTTAGTTGAACATTATGAATGTCAAATTTCCACGCCACTTAAATGTACGGACATATAAAAAAGAGCGAAATTTTGACATTTTAACTCTCCAATCATGGTTGTATGGCTGCATTGAACAATTTTTCGGTTCAACAGCGTATTAGCCAACGATAAGAAAACTCGCTACCTTTTCGCTGTCAAAAACGCAATGCATTTCTTAGGGAAGATTTCTTTTCGCTTCTACAGCATACTTAGCTTTAACCCATTTATGACTAATGGGTATTTAAATACCCATAAAACAGTGTTTACGAAAAAGGCCATATATCGAAAGTGGTAGGAGATATCAAAATAATTTTTTTTAAAACATTACGGAAAAATTAAACTATTTATTGTCTTTACAATGTGAAACGAAATTCATATAATTAAATGTTCCTTTTCGAGATCGAAGATGTGTGATTTTCAAAAACGACAAAATCCATATATAAAGCTATGTAGAAAATTAGAAAATGGAAAGATCGAGGGAAAAATTCGTGGTCAGTTTGCCTCTAGTATCCTCTATTTATCAGGTGTTCATTATGACAAAAGAATGTTGCAATATATGCAAATTTTTATTAATACCAAGAACCCGGATTAGCCGATTGGGTATTTAAATACCCAATGCAGATCTCAAATACGGTGACAGTTACAAAGCTGAAATTTTGCAAAGCAACTTCTATGGCCTATATAAGCTTCCTGATAAATTTTGAAAAAAATCGTACGGCGGAATCTATGAGCAGTTTTAATGGGTTAAGCATAAAACGATTATCACCAACAAGTCACCTAACCGTTTGAAGTCCCAACAAGTAATGAATCACAGATAACACTGTGCAACACATTTTTCTAACGGAAAAGCGGATAACACAGAATGATAGTACTAGTGTACAGTAGTAAGAAAAATATATAGGCATTTAAAGTTTGCCTCTTGCAGAGAATTCTTTTAAAATAAAGTGCTCATTAAGGCATATCGAATTACAATTTTTTCGAATTTCACATTCTAAGAGGTCTCCAAAGTTGCATGGTGGTCAAGATCTAAAAAAAAAAATAATGAGAATAAAAAGGATATCTTCCTCTTACACAAGGACAAAGTTGTTTTTTGAGAAAAATGGTAAAAAATAACGATCTATAAATGCTTTGACTTTTGTAAGAAAAACTACATATATCTTAAAGCAAAATGAAATACAGACTTTAACTAATAATATTTCGCCAAACAAAATGCAACTCTCGATTTCTACCCCCATTATCATGTGTGAGAGATACTCGAATCCAAAGGTACACTCGAAATAGCACAGAACTTTTGATTGTTATCTAATTGTCTAAATGTTGGATTGTTGAAGTTGGAGAATTAAATATTTGCATACTTTTAGCAAATGCGTTTTCTTGTTTTCGAGAAATGTATTTTGAATGCAATGTTATGAGTCTTCAAAAAAATTAAAATAAGGTTTTATATATTTTTGGCATCAGACGTAGTACCGAAGTTAATTTTGTGAATTTGGATTCTTAAAATATTTCTGAAGGAAACACTGTAAAGGAAACACAGAAACAAGATCTAAAAAAAAAAATTATGAGAATAAAAAGGATGTCTTCCTCTTACACAAGGGCAAAGTTGTTTTTTGAGAAAAATGGTAAAAAATAACGATCTATAAATGCTTTGACTTTTGTAAGAAAAACTACATATATCTTAAAGCAAAATGAAATACAGACTTTAACTAAGAATATTTCGCCAAACAAAATGCAACTCTCGATTTCTACCCCCATTATCATGTGTGAGAGATACTCGAATCCAAAGGTACACTCGAAATAGCACAGAACTTTTGATTGTTATCTAATTGTCTAAATGTTGGATTGTTGAAGTTGGAGAATTAAATATTTGCATACTTTTAGCAAATGCGTTTTCTTGTTTTCGAGAAATGTATTTTGAATGCAATGTTATGAGTCTTCAAAAAAATTAAAATAAGGTTTTATATATTTTTGGCATCAGAAGTAGTACCGAAGTTAATTTTGTGAATTTGGATTCTTAAAATATTTCTGAAGGAAACACTGTAAAGGAAACACTGAAACAAGATCTAAAAAAAAAATAATGAGAATAAAAAGGATGTCTTCCTCTTACACAAGGACAAAGTTGTTTTTTGAGAAATATGGTAAAAAATAACGATCTATAAATGCTTTGACTTTTGTAAGAAAAACTACATATATCTTAAAGCAAAATGAAATACAGACTTTAACTAAGAATATTTCGCCAAACAAAATGCAACTCTTGATTTCTACCCCCATTATCATGTGTGAGAGATACTCGAATCCAAAGGTACACTCGAAATAGCACAGAACTTTTGATTGTTATCTAATTGTCTAAATGTTGGATTTTTGAAGTTGGAGAATTAAATATTTGCATACTTTTAGCAAATGCGTTTTCTTGTTTTCGAGAAATGTATTTTGAATGCAATGTTATGAGTCTTCAAAAAAATTAAAATAAGGTTTTATATATTTTTGGCATCAGAAGTAGTACCGAAGTTAATTTTGTGAATTTGGATTCTTAAAATATTTCTGAAGGAAACACTGTAAAGGAAACACTGAAACAAGATCTAAAAAAAAAAAAATTATGAGAATAAAAAGGATGTCTTCCTCTTACACAAGGACAAAGTTGTTTTTTGAGAAAAATGGTAAAAAATAACGATCTATAAATGCTTTGACTTTTGTAAGAAAAACTACATATATCTTAAAGCAAAATGAAATACAGACTTTAACTAAGAATATTTCGCCAAACAAAATGCAACTCTCGATTTCTACCCCCATTATCATGTGTGAGAGATACTCGAATCCAAAGGTACACTCGAAATAGCACAGAACTTTTGATTGTTATCTAATTGTCTAAATGTTGGATTGTTGAAGTTGGAGAATTAAATATTTGCATACTTTTAGCAAATGCGTTTTCTTGTTTTCGAGAAATGTATTTTGAATGCAATGTTATGAGTCTTCAAAAAAATTAAAATAAGGTTTTATATATTTTTGGCATCAGAAGTAGTACCGAAGTTAATTTTGTGAATTTGGATTCTTAAAATATTTCTGAAGGAAACACTGTCTGAAAGTATTTTTTTTAAAACCACGTTAAGACCACGATTCTTTTTTGTTTCGATTTTTAAAAAAATTTTTCTGCTTTGCAAGAAAATTATTATTTCGTCAAAACACATGACCTCATCATTGACCAAAATGTTAAACTAAAATTTTGAAATTTGAGCCTGCCATTCGATTGATTGAGTCTAAATTGATTTAACAATTGCTTTTAAGATGTGTTTTTTTTAAAAAATAATAACCTTACAAGAGATATTTGAAGAATTCAAAAATCGAAAATAATTTTACCACTTCTGATGCCTGAGATATAAAGCCTTTTAATAATTTTTTTCAAAAAGTTGAAAAATTGCGTTCAAGTATGCTTTTCTCAAAAAACATGAAAATGTGAAAATTTTAAAAACAACAAATATAAGGAAAACGTAAACACTTTAATAAATACCACTAAAATTAGCACAATCAGATAACAATCAAAAGTTCTGTACTATTTAAAGTGTACCTTAAGATTCGAATATCCTTCGCACAGAACACTGTGAATAAAAAGCAAGAGTGGCATCTTAGTTCGTTAAAGTATTTATTTACTTTTGCTTAAAGACATACGTAGTTTTTCTTACAAAAATCAAAGCATTTATAGATCGTTAATTTTTACTGTTTTTTTAAAAAACAACTTTGTCCTTGTGGGAAAGGGAGACATCCTATGGAACTTTGAAGACCTCTTAGAATGAGAAATTAAAAAAAAAATTTAATTTGATACGCCCTTATGAGCACTTCATTTTTAAAAAATACTCTGCAATAGGCAAACTTTCAATGCCTATATCTTTTAAAAGCGAGCTAACTTTGCAAAACCCCTTTAGGGTTTTGTTGGTCTAGATCAGTACCATCGATCTGTGTTGGTCGCTTTTTCGTTAGATTCCATGACCCTTGAATTGTAGCATAGTGTGATTTGTTGAGTTTTATTTTAACCTCATAAAGATCGCGCATACAAAAAAAAAGCAAACAGAACAGCAAGCAATATCAACCTACTGTCATGAAGTTTGAACAGCTACTGAAAGTTTGTTGCTTTCGTTTCGTTTTTTAACTCGAGATTTTCTTCAAGTGCAAACTTTTGAAGCAAAATCTTTGCAATCACATATATGAAAATGAGAATGTATGATTTGGACACCCTTGATTTAATATGAATACATAATACAAAATTTCACAGCCTAGGGGGGAAAGTGCCCCCTTACTCCAGCGGACGCCCATGCCTATGAATTTTGTTCATATCCGAATATACAACATATAGTACATAAATATTTTTTTGGGTGTGTCACAAAAATTATCGTAAATAGTTGTCAAAAAATTTCCGCTTCGAATAAGCAACAATTACCAACAGTTTAGCTGTCAAAATCTTGAACTGCGTAGCAGGCTCATTGTATTTTCGTTGTTATGGCACATTGTCTTATTTGGAACAAAGAAACAAAAAGTAAAATTTAGGATTAATATTGCACCTAGGTGGCTTAATTGTTTCATTGTTAAAAATTCATATAATAAAAACATTTGTTGGTCTGATTTTAAGCTAGTTTATACGAAACTGCTAAAAAATCTGACATAACATATTGTAAGTAGCTCAGAAAAACAAAAAGTGACAGTCAGAATTGGAAGTAATACTAGTTATTTTTGAATTTAGTTTTGAGAGAAGTATCACAGCCGTTTAGAGTTTAAACTTCATTCTGTAGAAGAGCGCTCAAAGTAAAAATAGAGTAAAAAGGGTTGTCTGAATTTTATTCATTATATTAATTTAACATTTATAAAAAAGCTTAAAATACTATGTTATCGTTTTTATATTATCTTCTTTTTAATTTATATGGGTACATTCATTACTCTTTTCGAAAGTGAAAACACAAATATGTCTTTATTGTATTTTTGGTTTTTTAACACAACCATTTCTAAAAGTAAACCATTTTAAAAGTTAACCATCCACACGTAAAACAAAACTATTTATAGTTAGAATTCTCAGTTTTGTGTTAGTGTAGTTTTTGTTCTTATTCGTTTTGAGACACAGTCTTTGAATGTTGTTATCAAGCTTTAGAATGTGAAGAATTTTTATGGTTTTTATATTAATTTTAAGAGCAGCCATAATGACAATATTTCATTTTTAAGCTGACACTCGGCATTTATAATCCACAAGAGAAAAACAAAATCCATTTTTTTTAATTAAATAGAGCAAAAACGTTTGTTTTTGCAAAATTTACAAAATAACAAAAAACACGTGGTTGCATTCATTTCGGAATCAAGGATAAGCAATCAAAAGTAAAGCTTTAAAATAATCATTAACGATTCTTTCTTTGATGCAGTCACCACAGAAGCGACAAAACAAACTTGCGAACAAGACAGCCAACCAGATAAATTAAAAGAACTCACGCTGCGTTGTCGTTTGGTGAAGTAAATTTATATTTAAAAAAAAAAATTAAATTGAAAAAAATGCAAAATTCGCAAAACTAGAGAGACTAAAATGTTGCAAAAAATTATTAATTATCTTAATTAATAAATGTGCAGGGTGCAGCTTTAAGCGGCCGACTGAAGCGGGTTTGGCAGAAAATGCATGTTTTTTAAAATTAGTTTATTTTAAAGATTTTCTTTCAGCCTCAGCTATTTTTTGTTTTCAATTTTTGAGACACAAGATGTGCCAAAATGTGTGAAGATGTGTCAAAATAGGCCAGGATTTACTTGTCACTAGAAAAAAAAAGAAATAATTGTGCATAAAGTTAGTAATAGTTTCTTGAATTTTATTTATTTTTATCATGAAACTCTTTTCTGTAAGGTCGGATGTGTGACAATGTGTGTAGATGTGTTTTATACACAATCGATAAATACTTTTGCTTGATTCAATAATATTTTAAGTCAATGCTTATTTACTTGAATTAAGCACTACAAATTTCTAGTTGGAAAAAATTATTTTTGTTTATAAAAATCAGTTTTAATAACAAATTATTAGTTAGAAAAAATTATTTTTGTTTATAACAATCAGTTGTAATTTAGGTACCTTAATTGAGAACAAGTTAACCTGAATTTAGCTTTTTTCTCTGAACTTGAGAATTTATTGAATGAGTGAGAAGCGATATTCTTCTTGCTTGGTTTAAGCATAGAATGCTTGAATATTTCTCTGCGTGTAAAACTATTCTTTATGTTTTCTGTATTCTATTTGTGTTTATTTAGCTCTTATAACTGTCAGACATTTGTGTATTGTATACAAAATTCATGCAACATTCCCGCATTATTGTGACCTTGAGAAAGTGTGAATTCCCAGCGTCCAAAAAAAAAAAAAAAGAATGATTGTCACAAAAAACGATTATATAGTTTCCCAAAAAACAAATATTACAAAATTATGCACCACAATCATTAATAATAATTAACATAACCAAAGTGAGCATCATCTAAAACAGCATCAAAGGATCATCAGGATTATTCTATGCATCCACACTCAACCCAGACCAGCATCAATATATGGCAAATGATTATTTTTGCTTTTCTATGAATTACGCTTAATTTGAGTTATTTTTCAAACATTTTCTGTTTACTTCACTGTTAAGTAGACAATATTTTAGCTCATTAACAGGCACTAATTCAATTTTTGTATACAAATCAAGTCCATACAACTTTATACGGGGCTCTTTTTTCTTATATTAATCTTAAATTGACCATTAATGATAGAGAGCTAATTATTGTCTGTTGTTTTGATTTTATTAAAATTAGTTTCATTAAATTGCTTATTTATGCAATTTTTTTCATGATTTTTTGACGAGTTGTTAAAAAACTTCTCATAGATGTTTTAGTATTTCGTGTTATTTTTAAACCTGCTTTTGTTGTGAATTTAATTAGCTGTCATAAATGACAGTTTAAAATATAAGTATATAAAATTAGAAATCAGCTCTTTAAAGATAATGCCTCGATACTGAAATGATACTTGTTGTCTTCAATTCGTTGTGTCGTTAATTTTTTGAAAATACTTAAACTATTCATATTTTAAAAAACAATTTTTTAATTATGCTTTTGTTCGATTTTGATAATATTTAATTTAATGTCTTTGAGTGACTGTCAACGCTTTATTTGTTGCCTGCTTTCAAAAAATTTGCATCTTAATAAATGACCACCTGTGGCTGAGCTGTCTCGTTTTTTTACAAACATATTTATAGTTTTATTTTGCAAATATGTCAGCTCCATAAATTTTACTAAATGGCTTATTATCTTGTTTTTTTGTCTGTAGAATTTTAATTAAGTCTTAATGTGGCATATGCCTAGCAATTTTTATTGGTTTTTTCATCTTTCGCTTTCATTCCAACTTAATTTGTTGTGACATATGGTCTTCAAGAACGATTTTATTTTTTACGACTTGTTACAGAATTTTTTTGCATAAAATTAGTTTTCATAAGCCTTTAAATATGTGCAAATTCATGCAAATATATACGAGTTTGATTCAAAAAGTAGCAGAAATGTACTACTATATTCCAAGCATAATTTATTTTTGAGATCTGCCAAAGTCATGGAAACATATCTTAAAAAAAACTTACAAGTTTTTTAATCTGTTAAGCTTGACTACTGTTACTTTCAAGAATTCTTAAGAGTTCAACGCTGCGCTAAAATATGTGTATTAGGATTTTAAATTTTTAACAAAAAATTGACGCTCGAAAAGAGTGTTATTGAAATGCCTTTGTCAATAAGCAATATTGATTCAAGTCTGATTTCAGAGTTTCGAGAAATTTTGCTTTAAATTTTTCAATCACCATTACATTTATATCAAAGGATGTTTTGTTTTTGTGTCATAACTTTAGCTAAGGTAATGCTATAAGCTTCAGATTTTGTATATTAATAGTGCTGCAAGCGTGAAAAACACCTAACTCAGTTCTGTCTCAAGCCGACTTAAACTTCTATTGCATATTGACACGGGTAGTTTAATTGCATTAAGTAATTGGAGTAAATCAAATCTGTTTAAATACAATAAAAAAATATCAATTTGGTTGAAACACTTAAGAACATCAGCCGAGTAAGGCGCTGTAGACATATTTGTCCATAATACCATTTTCCCAAACTCATCGTACCAAACCACCATACCATCAACCATCATCATACCAACAAGCACAGAAAAAATGAAACACAGAAAATAATAATCTAACTTTAATACAATTTAGTGTTTCGAAGTCAAAACTAAAAGTGTTAATTTTCTCTATAGGCAACTGGCTGAAACCCGGCGATTTTCTGCCACGCCCCCTTGTCCAATACCCATTTTAGTGGCGGCCGTAGCTTACTTAGTAGAGTGCGTGGCCTATAAGCTAAGGACCCGTGGTAGCCCGGGTGCAACTCCCAACTCAGACAGAATGTTTTTCAATTGAATAAAATAATTCTGTACTGCCGACTCTAAGCTATTCAATATGACAAATTTGGATTGTATAGGAGGTGCCACGTCGCCATTTTGAACACCCATAAAATATTATCAGTGAAACGGCACGGTGTAAATTGTGGTTGAATACTAACTTTCGAGGCAATGCGACCTATAACTCAATAGCTATTCGAAATCACGAATTTGGATTATATGTGAGGTGCCACGGCCAATTTTTCCTCCATAAGTCCTTTCTTGGGCTAATACGAATCTATCAAGCTTAAAATCGTGAAAAATCGAACGATCCATTCTCGAGTTATGAGTCGGACGACAGTCTCTTTTATATACAGTGGCGAGCAGAACTGACTAAATGTTTGCCACTTTCATGGACTTTTGATTGCTGTAGAGTCATTTTTTAATATAACGCTACCAAATTTTCAGGCGGCTATTACTTCATTTATTTAACAGGCATTTATTTATTTGGTGGCGACCGTAGCCTAGTGGGTAGAGTGCGTGGCCCCTAAGCTACAGAACCACGGTAGCCCGGGTTCAATTCCAGCTCAGACAGAAAGTTTTTTCAATTGAATTCATTTTTCTGTTCGGTCGTCACCTCTCTGCAGACAATGGCAAACCTCAGAGAGTAAAAATTGCCATGTAAAGCTTCTTGAGAACATAAGCCGTTCGCAGTCGGCATAAAACACGTAGGTTCTCGGTCATTTGTGACCAAACATTTAATAACACGCACAACACAATTGATCAAAAGAAGCTAGGTCAAAGTCCTTTCAAGGGCTGAAATGGCCAGTTTATTTATTTTTATACTTCATTTATTAATCCTACAACCCATACCTTGTTTTTTTTTGTTACGTTAAGCTATTTGGGGTTGTAGCTCCTTGTATGGAGCTTGAGATGGAGATTGAGAGAAAGAGGCAAATTACGCAGTGTGTAATTTTTTAAGTCATGGCAAAATAACCATATACGGACATCACTACGTGATAAAAGACAAAAAAAAGACCCCTGTCTCCCAGTTTTGCCCAAAGTCCTCCAGATTTTTTTTTATGGGCCCCCAAACATGTGGGGCCTCGGTGTCATTTTTGCCAAAAAATGATCATTTTCTCAAGCTCATATCTTGCAAATCGTTCGGAATTTTGATTTACTCTCTGAGGCAAAGTTGTAGCTCTTGTCATAAGGAAAAAATAGTGAACATATAAAATAAAAAACTTCATCTTCAAGGTCAAAATCTCAAAAAACTTTAAAAAATTCAATTTTTTTTACCTTTTTTCCTCTGTTCAGGTCCATAGGTAGCAAACCGTTCAAAATTCAAGGAAATAATCAACTACAAAAATGAACCTAAGATCTTAATAAACAACTTTCTAGAACATATGAACTTCCTAAGAATGATTCTTAACACCGTTTAGGTAGCGCTTAGGTAGCTGCAAAAGTGAAAAATTTCCCGAAAATTTTTCAATTTCATTTGGTTTTTCTTTACTTCAACATTGAGATACTATTAAGCCTTCTCCCGTAAGTGAAAAGGCATGTTGCAGGTTTCATTGTTATACTATGACTGATTTTATTAATCTTAGTTCTTAGGTGGTATGGGTTGACATTTAGAGTTAGGGTTGTAACAAAGAGTAGTAGCATAGATATTTAGTAATAATGATTCAGCGTTGAAGGGATTAGTAGTCTCAGCAGGCATTGGCGTCGGAAGCGGGTGGCAAGGGGGGCAGTTGCCCCCCACTTTTTTAGCTAGATAAACAATTTAAAAGAAAAAGTTATTCAAAATATCAGTTTTTTTACAACGATAATATTTTTTTAGTATATATTTTCCTCTTCTTTCTCTCTTCTTCATGTTTCATGTGAAGAAATTTTGGTAAACTTTTTTTGCACCACCATTTGTACTGCCCCCCCATTTGTACTACCCCCCAGATGAAATTCGCTTCCGACGCGCTTGTCAGCAGGGGTGGCACTACAATACTATGCTATCTATGTTTATGTTGTTTCATTTGTTCCTCCACACTTCCTCTTGGTCTCCACGAATTACATTGGTATTGATTCAGAGGTGAGCGCGAATCCCAAATACAACGAAAACAAAAGAATTTTGGAAAGCCGCCCTTATCGATGATCCCTTGCAAAATGTTAATGACCTTCAAATCACAGCAAATCTTCTATTTATTTTCGTAGTATTTGATTTTTACCATTATATCTTTCAATGTTTCATAGCTTTCTTTCATGTTAATACCCATTGCTAGCGGAATGGAAGGTTTTTGGTTCGACACATGCAACAACAATGCTTTCAAGCTTGAAACAGAACCATCAATAAATAATCTCCATGTAGTTCATTCCCATTTTTACCTCCAAAGCTTTTACATCGTTGCAGTAAGTGAACAAATTGTCATCATTTAGAGTGTAGAGACTCTGAAATTCAGCTTGCCGTTTGCGGTACGCCATAGAGTTCACATTACCATGTGTGAGTTTTCTTTGCTTTAAAAACGCTGTCAAAAATATTTCAAGTCGCTGCGATAGTCCCAATATGGCCACAATGAAATCCATTTTCATTTGTGTTATTAGTTGTGGTCCATCTCTTCCCTGTTGGGGCTCATAATCGGTATCAAATGGATCTTCATAAGTAACAACACTTGCTCTAGTCATTCCTGTACATTCTGTACTACGATCTGGAGTTGGTGGCCTTGGTGATACAAAATTTTCAGGTGCAAGCACCTGAAAGTGTGGCTGTTACAGTTGCTTTATAACTTTTGTTCCTTTCAACATATCGATTTAGTCCACATGTGTAATTTACACATGCATAGCAACTGGTTTCATCATAATCACCTGGGAGATTAATCCAGTTTACCGGCTTACAATACTTCATACTATGTTTGCCTCCACTCAACCATGCCATGAGATTGTTATAAAATTGGCGACACACTGTATTAGGTGTGTAATTTTACCGGTAAAGTCCACTTCGTCGAAAAATAACTTATGTGCTTTCTTGAATTTCTAGTTAAAAGATTCTTTTCCTTTTGCAATGTTGTAGAACTTTTTTTTCTGATTTGATGACCGCAAACGTAGCAAAATAAATCAAATTTTTCACACTGCATATTGAAATTGTCAGTTGCCAATGTTGTGTGCGAATTATGCTGTAGCACTTTCACTTTTTTTACTTTCACTTTATAACTTTCACCGCTGAGCCTTCGTTGACGTCGTGCTGTGTAATGCCTCGATATGAGCGTCGTGTCGCTTTTATATTGTGTGCTGCGTCTCTTGTTGCGTATGCTGAGCTTACTGCATTGCCTGTGCTGCTGCGGTCAGTGCGTGATCGCGTGATACCTAAGCGCTACCTTAACGGTGTTAACCGTTGGACAAACACATGGTTCTGGCCAGGCATATTTCATTTTTGAGCGTTAATTAAACATCCAAGACATTAAACATGACTAGAGCTACAATGTGAATTCAATACAGATGTTTGCTTCCTGGTAGTTTGACAGTTTGGGCACGGGAACTCACCCACCAGCTTGAGAATTTTTATTAGAATGCACTTACAGTGAAGGTACAGTGCACTCACACACTCGGTCTCCTAACTGACAATTATTTACGTTCAAAGTTTTGAAATCAACTTTTTTTTTAAGAAATCGCTTACTTTTATATTTTTTATATATTTATATTTTTAGAAAACCAGATTTTTATTAAAAAAGTGAGGATAAAAATTTTTTTTTAATTTGTTCGTAAAAGCGGAAAATAAAAAAAAAACGCTTTTTGGGCCATTTTTCGCTAATTTTTTAAAGTTTTTTGCAATTTTGACCTTGAAGATGAAGTTTTTTTGATTTTATATGTTCACAATTTTTGTTCTTTATGACAAGAGCTACAAAGTTCCGAACGGTTTGCAATATATGAGCTTGAGAAAATGATAATTTTTTTTGCAAAAATAACACCGAGGCCCCCCATCTTTGGGGGCCCATAAAAAAAAACCTGGAGGACTTTGGGCAAAACTGGGAGAAAGTGGTCTATTTTTTTTTGATCTTTTATCAGGTTATGAATGACACACTCCTTAATGATCTACAAAAAATCTCCGAGTGGGGTCTCGCTAATAGAGTAGAGTTCAATGCAAGCAAGACGCAGTGCTGTCTGTTAACCCACAAAGGGATGGATTGCCCCTTAGCTCCCCTCAATACGAATGGTGTGGATCTTGTGGAATCAGCCGCTCTTGACGTTCTGGGTATATCGATCCAATCTGATCTTCGTTGGAATGATCATACCCCGTAAGCCAGAAATCCCTTGATGAATAATCGTCTGTGAATCCGAAAATAATTTTCACTCCTTATAATGGTTTACTAAGGAATTTTTTTGCAGTTTTCTCCTACCGACATGTGACCTCACAGTTTGCAACACACCAATATGGCAACACCGATTCATAATCAAACAAATGTTTAAAAGTTGAAAAGTTTTGCAAAAATATAATTGAATAAAACTTATAATAAAAAGGTGGTAAACAAAAGGTTTTATAATAAAAATTTATAATAGAGGTACAAAAAAAAAGAACATTCATCTTGTTGTTGCAGAAATTTCTTTCATATTTCTGATTTTATTTTGTTGCCGAAATTTCTTTTGAATTTCCGTTTTCTTTTCTTGGCGATATATACTACATATTTCACTCTTGCTTTCGTTGACGAAATTTCTTGCATTTTTCTTTCAAAGTTTCGTTGACGAAAACTTGGACACTTGTATTAAATTTTCCTGTGCGATTTGTATGGGCGACTCCGCAAGTTTCGTCGACGATTTGTAATTTTCGTACATGAATTAAGAGTTTTATAGGAGATATATCTAAAAGTTAACCGATTTGAAATATTTTTAGCATGACTTTTAAGTGAAGTTAAATAAACTAAATATACTCTTTAAAAACACAAGTAAGCAATTTTATGAGGGTTTTTATTATAAAAAAAATATTGTTTGTATGGGAGGTAGGCGATGCAGTTGACCTATAATTCTAATTTGTGCTGTTACTTAATTTAGGCTAAAACTGATTTGTAAAAAATAATGCAAGTGTCATCTTAAAAACGAAAAAATCGCAATGTGCGACGTATCAAATTGGCATTAAGCTAAGAATAGAATGCAAAGAAAAAATAAAAACTATAACTGTAAGTATTTTCTGCGTATAAATCAAGTGCAAATCTCCACAGAACGCGATGTGATAATTGCGATTCCTAAGTTTGCCCAATTCATCTTTTTACACTATGTAAAAAATGTGATCAACTTAGTGTAGTTGGTGGATAACAATAAATTTTATATTTTTAACATTTTATGAGTGGTTTTAATTTTATAGTTCAAATGTGGCAAACAAATCTGCAAAATTCCTTTTTTAATTTTTTTGAAACTAAATATTTTAATAAAACAATATAAACTGAAATAATGGGGTTTTCAGTGGTGTTAAACTAAACATCTTTGATTGTAATGCATAGTAGTGTCAAATTGAAACGTCTTGTTCGTTACAAAAAATCAATTGCGTTTGAAGGTTAATGCAAATCTCAGGTCTATAAAATTTTATGCTTTAAAATTTAGGGTATTTAACACAAAAAATGGAAACCTGCTGCAGGAAAAATGAAATTAAATACTTAGCGAAACTTCATAAAAGGAGTAAGAAGATTTTATGGTTAAAATTAAGAAGTTAATGTTCCCTAAAAATTTTCTAATTATGTAATTATATAATTCTTTTTAAATGAAATAGGATACCCAGCAAAAAAATTTCAATGCGCATTACTTGTATGCACGTAAAGAGCGCATCATTCTCCTGTTTGTATAGCGCTATATTTGTAGCACTTTCCGTAAGAATAACGTTGCACTGGAAAAAAAAATAATTTTAAAAAACTGTAAAAATTCATCAAATCGTTTTAAAACTATGTTTTCTGTTTTTCCTTCATCAAATGAAAAATCAAATAAAATGCATAAAAATTATACCTATTTATATTGTCGCCCTAATTCGAATAGGATGCATGTCAAAATTGGGCAAAGTAACGTTTATTAGCGGTTTAGGTAGATTGGTCAAAACTATATTTATGTCCTTTTTTAGTTTTTAATGTTTGTATGCAAAAAAGGAAGGTAGAACGTTTGAAACAACGCATTATCGTATTAACTTCATAAAAATAATAAACAATTTTCTTTGCCTCCTGAACAATAGATAATTTTGACTTACGTCGTATAAGAATTAGGCCGTCGATATAAACTAATAAAGGAAACAAAGCCCTCGGTTTTCGCTACATTTTTTTTCCAACTACAAAGAGAACGCGCTTGGTTCTTGCAACGTTTTTTTTATTAAATACAAGCAGAACAAAGCGCTAGGCTCTCCCTAAGATTTAATATTTTCTACAGCGGGAGCGGAGCGCATACATCTGATGACATGACTATGTAAAAAAATGTGCTATACACAAGGAGAATGAAGCGCTCTACAGTTTTTTGAAGCGCTCTACAGTTTTTTTGGAGCGCTTCAGATGCGCTAATGGAGCGCTCGCTTCCCTGCTGAGTAAGAACAAATTGTTTATTATACAAACATTATAATATAAAATGTATGTGTGCACTTTTCTTTTATAAAATTTTTCGTAAAAATACTTTATAAAAAACTTATCAAATTACTTAATTGTTAAATAATACCTTTGATAAAAATTTTGTAAAAAAATGTGTGCTTAAAATATTCTTCAATTCGAAGGTATGAAAAACATTAATTCAACTAAGACAATATCAGCACCGCAACTGTTTTCAATCAGTGACTTGCAGTATTTTATTTTTTTCGAATTCAACACTCGATCTTCCTTGATCAATATTTGGTGCGATCATTAAGTTTAAACAGAAAAATAACAAAAACAACAATCAAGTTGTTGCCATAATCGAAATGTTTTCAATTCATGCATTCGTCTCGATTCGTTACAAATTCATAAACGATGCGGAAGACACAAGAAAGAAGCGACCCAAGTAGAATATCAACAGCCCCAAAAGAAAAAGAAGCAGCAGCAGCCCCATAAAAATCCTTTAGCGTGTTTGTGTCTGCGTGTGTGCTTGTGTGAATGTGTGGAGGTGGAGAATATTGCTGCAGGTTGGCTATTAATTTATGAGTCGTCCACATTAAAACAGCTCGAACAACAAAATTCCAAACACAGCAGGAGGGAATCCCGCGCAACAGCCAGCAAAAAAGCAGCAACAAAAGATGCACCATGTCATAAAAGCACAAGCGTAGCTTCTGCGTTGCTTCTTCACACCTTCGTATATTTAAGAATACTTGAAACACTTTACAGGTTGCACTCAAGTCAAGTCAAGTCAAGTCGTTGAGTCTGAGTCAGGGTTCAACGTCAGACTAGCTAGCTTGAAAAAGTTTGAATATTGATAAGAATGTCATGAATTTTGATTGGATTAGAATATGACAGTTGATTTGGGGCTGCGTGAGTGTGGCAAACAGTCGAAATGCAGAGAGGCACCTTAGAGTTTGCTGGGCAGACAATGAGGCACCACCATATCGCGTTGGTAGTAAGTGACAATGCGGAATAGTTTAGAAATATGTATATTCGTCATATTTTAATTTTATGCCAGAGATTTGACTAGACTGTCTGTCGCTCAATTGGGGCTGTGAGAAATGTGGTGTTGCCATATCACAATTTTCATTAAGCTTATTGAATATAATAAATTGAATATATAAAATTTCTTTAATTGGTATTGAACAGTTGAATTTTTGTAATTTTGCTACTTATAAATTAAATTTTTTATATGCACGCTGAAAGGAAATGGCTTTTTTCAATTACATTAAGCTTCCATTACATATATGATTAGAACTTTTTTTCAGTTATATATTTACTATGAAAAGTATACAAGTTGTCAAACGGTTTTTTGTTGTAAAAAACACACACAAGTTCAAATTAGTCGAAGCCGTATCTGTAAATATGTATTATAATTTAAAATGTAAAATCATATATTTTTTTAATCGATATCATTTTTTGTTCAACAATAAAAATTATTAATTGATCAATATTACTTTACCATATATAAAAATTATTTTTTTGATTTTTATAATTTTTCGATTGAAAATAAAAATTATTAATAATATTATCCTATCAAACAACTAGAATTTGTATTTAAAATCAAGTATGAATTAAACTATCAAACATTTAGAATTTGTATTTAAATCATATAAAATCAACATAATAAATAAGAAGGTCATTTAAACAACAACTTTAATTATTAATAATATTTATAAGTTCGAAAATAAATCAATTCTAGCAAAAACCACGGCTGTCTCCCATACAAAGTGACTTAACCAAAAGAGTTAAATCTCTCAAAATTTCATAAAAATTTATCTAACACGTTAAAATTTTACACATAAATACCCAACGGGCAGGAAAGTCGGCAGCTTCCTCCAAGAGGAAAACGTCAGCACTTTATTTTGTTTTTGTGCAAGCGAACAGTTCAAAAATCATGAAAACAAAAACAAACTGCTGACCCAAAACTTTCCAAGAGAGACCTTTTAAAGCAGTTCAAAGTAAGCTAGATTGGAGTGCTTTTTTTTCTATGACATACAATGTTAAAATTACAATGGTGTGGCATACGTCAGGTCAGCACTTTCACGCTTTCAGCTGAATTGTAAGCACTCAAAAAGGCTTTTCGGAGTGCTTTCTTCCCCGCTGGGTATGTTTTGATATAAAAAAAATTTTTAAGAATCCTTTGATATTAAAAAACTCTGCGTTTAAAATTATTCAATTAAAAAAAAAACCTGTAGCTGCAGTAAAAATGACGTAATTAAACTAAAAAAACTTTTAAAACTTTGAATATACTCACACTAACATTCTTTTTTTTCACTGAACCAACGCCCCTACAAATGTGTAAGCATTAAGTTGATTCGGAAGATGAGTGATAGCTAGTTGGAGGGTAGATAGATGGAGTAGTGCCGGTGAAAACTTGGGGGTATTTTTGATGATGATAGTTTCTTATCAGTTTTTTAAAAACTTTTTTAAGGTATTATTCTCATGGCACCATTTTGTTTTGAAGATTCTTGCCTTTTTTAATTAAAAAAATAAATGAACAATTGCCCATAAAGCCATATAAATGATATTTTTGAAATAAAATGTCTTTAAAAAATGGCTGCACGCTACTGTCTTATCGTGCTTTTTGTAAGAAATACCCAAATCAACGATGATTTCAAAACGTATCCAACCAACACAAAAAAGAGACACATCAAACAAAGCGATAATTTTTTTATAGCTTACCAACAACAAGAACAATAAATACACAGAACTACCGTAATAATTAAAGACTGGGATGAACGAAAACAATCATAAGAAATCTGAACAAATGAAATTTCGATTTTGACATTAATCCATGATTTAGTTTTGTTTTAACGAGCTTTTGGTTAAATTCTTATGCTTTCATTGTACAAAACACTTTTCAAACAATAAAAAAAATTCTTCGATTCGTTGCAATAAAAATTTTAAAATATGCCCAGAATTATAAAGAAAAAAATATGTGAAAAGCAAAAGTCACCTGTCAAATTAGTGTGTCTTAACAAAAATTATGCAAAACTCTTTTATTTTAGCTATAAAATAAACAAGCAAAAGCTTAAAGTATAAAAAAGTAGTTATATTCAAAGCAAATGTAAGACACGTTCAGATCAAATAACACATAAACTATTTTTGTTCCCAATTTTGTATTTATTTATTTATTCCAAATATAATTGGAATAGTTTGTAAATGAAGCTTAACTGTTCAAACTGTAAAACAATATTTTATTTAACAGAAACATAAAAATCGAATTTCTTAAGGTTTTTAAAGTTCATGCTTTAAATTTTTAATAATAATAATGATATGATTTTTAATTATGAAATTTAATATTCGTTGGCAAATTCCTTATAAAATAATATATAAAACGTGTTATTCTCTCTCTGTTTAACTCAAACATAGGCGTAAATGTTGTTGCCAAGTCTTTTCACCAAACAAACCAACCCATCCATCATCTACTATTTAACAGCCATTAAGGTAAAGTGTGCAAAGCCCTTGTCTGACCTTTGACCGTTTGCTAAGTTGTTGTTTGCAACAAGAATTAACAAAAATGTCCAAATTTTTGCGCCTTTTATGCGTTGATATTTCAAAAAAATAACTACTTGAGAGCCATAGAAGCTGAAGGAACAGGTTCTCGAAAAGAAAAAAAGGCACTGCAAACAAAGGGAAATCAAAGAATAACACACACAGACTCATACACACACACACACAAATACACAAAAACAGACAAATCGCCAACTTTCGCACAAACTGACCTCGGGGCATTTTTATCCTTTTTTTTCCCTACACTCTGACACGAATAGAAAAAGTTCGTCTTAGAAAAGAACGCCACAAAAGACGTTGCTGCTGGTTGTAATGTTTGCTTTTCTCGTACTAAATAAACGGGTTATTTAAACGAACCCCAAAATGTTTCCTTACTTGCTTTCAAAGAGGCACATTTTTTGGCAAACTATGATGAATGCATGTATGAATGGCGAAAGGATAGTTGGACAAGCTGAGTGTTGCTCATAATGCCGCATTAATCTTCACACAACATTGGCTACAAGATTGTGTTGTGTTTTTCTTGTTGCTCCTGCTACTGCTGCTGCTGCGCATCATTATCCTGTCTATTATCCTGGCTATTTATAAGTAACGCAGTTTTATTGTGTTTTGATTTGCAGCGCATAAAGCGAAGCCACTCAAGGATGCTAATGATCGCACCCTTTGAGTTATTATAAAGTAATTTAATGTTGGAGCTGCGAACTATGCGATACAAAAATGTATCTAAATGCGGTCAATATGTTAACAATGCGTAACATAAATTTTTGATTTACACACACTGTGCGAGCTTTTGTGCTGTATACATGAGAGCACGTTTCAAGTTGATGGAATACAAATAGTCGAAATGAATATTTATGCTAATTTAAAGAGGGAAAAAATGGGAACAAGAATAGTTGAATGCGCAAAAAAAAAAAATGCAGAAGAGTTATCGGGAAATATGTGCAAATGTGTCAGAAATGAAAACTTATATTTTGCAGTTATTTGTAAAAGAATATCATCCTAAATCTGATGGACAGCATTTTGACTTCAGGGGCTCGAGAAACCCAGAACGGCGGAGATAAGATAATTTCAAAGTCAGCCAGATACGTTGTAAAAGTGAAGAGCCGATATTTTGCTTTATATTTTAAACAAGTTAAATATGTTTTTGTAGCAGCATGAGCAATAATTCTTAAATTATAATGACAGAGATTGCATAGAATTTTATAATGGTCTATTCTGAAAAACAGCTAGTCATTCAAAAACTATATAGCATAAATTTTTATCTTAATTAAAGAAGAGAATCTAGAAAAAAACGTAAAATTTATAGTTAAATTGAACCCGAAATAAACGAGTAAGATTGAAAAGGCAAATGACAAGAGGATTGCCAATTCACAAACTGGCTAGAAGATCTGTTTAAAATTGACTAAAAATTGATAAAATTCTTTGGATTTCACTTTTTTTGGTTGCTGTCATAGACCTCGAGTCACAGATGTGACCATTTAACCTTGATTCTAACAATTTTTAAGCGGTTTCTTTTAAATTTTTTTCTGAAGAGGTAATTTGAAGACAGTTATTTATATTGATTCAATACCTAAATAATCACTGAAAACTCCCACATTGCACAGCACTTTTTCTACTAAAAATAAATCAAATTATTTGTGGTGTTAAATCCTAGGCAGCAATAACCGTGATATCTTTCGATGCGAGCAAACAAGAACAATGATATGCATATTTTTTCTTGCTGTCGCAGCGCGATGCGCCGACGAAGTCAATTCTTAGAATTACAACATACACGAAAATATTGAAGTTGTTGTAAGTGAGCTAAAAGAGCGGCGAATATAAAAAGGTTGGTATGATCGCAAAGTGGGGGCGACAAAGCTCTTGTATATTCAGCTCCATTCTCTCGTCAGTATAACTATACATTTACAAATATCAAACAACAGTTTGTGCTGTTTCATTTTCATTTATATATCAGAATAATAAGTTTCATTTGAATTTATATCTATGAACATATTTACTATTTGTTTTAGTTTACTTCAATGTTCAAGGTGTCATTAATAGTGAAGGAAATCTATTTACCTTATAATATATTTATGCAATATAAATAATATATTTTAATATATGAATAAAAGTATACAATCCTTTCAGTAATATGAGAGATGTCTTAACCTCTTTTGCTTATCTTCTTTATATATAAAATTCTTCGGTACATGACTTTGTTACTGAACTCTTCCTAAACGGCTGGACCGATTTTGATGAAATTTGGTAAGTGTGTGGGGCTGGGTCTGTAGATGGTTTTGTATTGAAGTTTGATCCGGTAGGTAGCGCTGTTGATGCTGTTGATGCTGTGGCAGTGCTTAAAGGCGTATTTGAGAGTATAACTTAGAAACGAATTGAGAAATTGTCATGATTCTTTCACTACACCATTGATTTTTATGCAAACAAAATTAAAAAAACACAAATGAATAAAAAAAAAATAGATAGTTAGGGCCAGTTTTTCAGTAAATTTCCAAGAAATTGATATGGTATGCATAAATGTAGGGTTGATTTAAAGTTTTAATCGTAAAAATTAAAAAACGTTTTATACGATCGAAAAATCAAGCCTAAGGGTCAGTTTTCCAGTATGAGTTTAAAGTCTAGTCAATTAAAAATTGGACGTTTAAACTCGGTTTAACTTGATATTTTTGCATTCGTTGAAGTTTAATTGATTTAAATTATCATATAATGTATTTCTTTTTTGCCTAAACCGAGTCTTAACGTCCAATTTTGGTGAGTTAAGCTCAGTTTAATTTAACTAGACTTTAAACTCATACTGGAAAACTGACCCTTAGGCTTGATTTTTCGATCGTATAAAACGTTTTTTAATTTTTACGATTAAAACTTTAAATCAACCCTACATTTATGCATACCATATCAATTTCTTGGAAATTTTAAGCAACGAAATTTTCTAACAAAACAAACTATTGCATGGCAGATTATTTACCTTAAATTTTTAAGGTAAATTGATAAACCTGAGGACCTAAGTATGTTTGGCTATGACAAATAATGTCAAAAATTTGATTGAGGATATATAATTTCTCGATTAACAGCGGGTATATCAGCTAGTTATGTATATACTTCAGAGCTGATACGCACACTTTTATTATATTTTTTGGAAAATTTTGTATAGATATGATTTCTATTATAATTAAAATAAAATTTAAAAATAGTTATAAAAACTTTTAAAATTTAAATTTTAAATTTAAGTTTTAAATTTAATAATTATTTCTTCTGATTGGAAAAGTTACGATAAGAAATAGTTTTTATAATATTGATAAAAGAATATCAACTGAAACAATATTATTGTGATCGAAACGAGACTATGGATTAAAAAATAAATTTTATATTTTAAAAATAAATAAATTACATTTAATAAAAAATAATTTTTATCTATAATCGAAAAAATTGATTAAAAAATAATTGTTATTACTTAATATAAAAATTATGATATCTCCCTAGCAACATATTGCTATAGTTAAAAGTAACTAACAATTATTTGATGAATTAAATTGTGAGCTTTAGATCAAGTAAGTTTTAAAGAAGGCAACAACAACAACAACAACTCTGTATAGAGTCAATCTAGTAGTAGTCTAGAAGTCTTTGAGTGATTAAGTTGTGATCAACTCACTGTTTAAACTAGTATATGAGTAAGCAGATTTTGGAATTCATTCTTTTGAATTGTATGGCTGCTAATCATATTACATTTCAAAGCAGTAGGCTATTTATAGATCACCGCCATCAACTCTATCAAGGGTTGCCATCTGTTCTAGTTGCTTCTTTATTTATTTAAATATTCATTGATGTTCGATAGTTTGTCGAAATGCACCATAGAAATGAAACGAATTTTTTTGCTTCGCCAGAAGTTAGTGTTCTAACTGAAAGGTGGCTATTTTCACAACCAAATGTTATGTTAGTACAAAAAATAATTGTTAAAACTGGAAAAAGAAATAAGTAGCACAAATAGTAGAAGAAAATAGTATTACAAATTAGAAGTAGAAAAAGTAGTTAAAAATAGTACTAGAAATAGTAGTGAAAATGGATAAGAAAAATAGTAGTAGAAATATACATATCATACTTAACCATCATACCAAAATAATCATTCCATACCAGGGACGAAAATAACGATTGTTTTTGAAATTTTAGATAAAATATAATGTATAAAAAGTTTTATAATTCTTTTAAATAAAGCAATGTCACGCTAGGGGAAACTGGGGGCGATGGATCAATGCTACATGTCTGACTGTCTCAACCTGGCGAGGCCAGCATAATCTTTGTGAAATCGCAGTGCTTGTTAAAATCGTGCTTGGTGACTTCAACGCTAAGGTGGGCAAGGAAAATATTTTTGGTCCAACAGTCGGAAAGTTCAGCCTCCACGACAACACCTCCGATAACGGAATGAGGCTGATTGACTTCGCCGCAGCACGAAACATGGTCGTAAGTAGCACTAGATTCAAGCATCTCAATATTCATAAAGCCACCTGGATGTCCCCTGATCAAAAAACAAAAAATCAAATTGATCACGTTTTGATCGACGGAAGGCACTCTTCCAGTGTATTGGATGTACGCACGATCCGTGGTGCAAATATTGACTCGGATCACTATCTTGTTGCAGCCAAGATCCGTACACGTCTGTGCGCAGCTAAGAATACACGCAACCCTACACAGAGAAAGCTAGACGTCGACAAGCTGCAATCGAAACAGACAGCCGATGCTTTCGCCACTCGACTCTCACTCCTGCTTCAAAGCACTCCTCCAATCGATGATATATGCGCGCAGTGGACACACATTTCCAACTCCATGCGTGCGGCTGCTGAAGAGGTGATTGGCTACCAACGCCCTCGCCGAAACCAGTGGTACGACCAGGAGTGTCGCGACGCCACTGCAGAGAAAGACGCCGCCTACAAAGCCACCCTGCAGTCGGTTGTAACGCGCGCTGCTAAGGAGCGATACAAAGAAAAGAGGAGGGAAGAGAGACATATTTTCAGGCGGAAAAAAAGAGAGGCAGAAAAGCGCGAGCAGGAGAAGATTGAGATGTATGGTGACAGGAATGAGGCTCGAAAATTTTTCGAAAAAATAAGACGCCTTGCCGATGGTTTTAAAACCGGGGCCTCTTCCTGCAAGGATGAAAACGGGAACCTAGTGACAGATGTCCAGAGTACACTGACGTTATGGAGGGAACACTTCTCTAAACTTCTAAATGGCGACGCTGACAACAATCCCGCCAATAGAGATGATATTCCGGAAACCCCAATTGCGGATGACAGCGTCGAGGTTCCGCTGCCCGACTATGATGAAGTTCTGACAGCTATAGCTCGGCTTAAAAATAACAAAGCCGCGGGAGCTGATGGCTTACCTGCTGAGCTGTTTAAGAACGGAGGCGAAGCTCTACTTAAATGCATTCACGAGCTTCTATGCAGAATATGGTCGGAAGAATGCATTCCGAACGATTGGAATCTCAGTGTGCTCTGCCCAATCCACAAGAAAGGCGATCCCACTATCTGTGCCAATTACCATAGGATAAGCCTTCTTAATATCGCATATAAGGTCCTGTCGAGCGTTTTATGTGAAAGATTGAAGCCCATTGTAAATGAACTGATCGGACCTTATCAGTGTGGCTTCAGACCTGGAAAGTCCACCATCGACCAGATTTTCACGCTACGACAAATCTTGGAGAAGACTCAAGAAAAACAAGTCGACACCCACCATCTTTTTGTCGACTACAAAGCCGCCTTCGACAGCCCAATAAGGAAGCACCTGTACTCCACCATGTCTGCATTTGGTATTCCTGCAAAACTAATACGACTTTGCAGGATGACACTGAGCAACACCAGCAGCGCAGTTAAAATCGGGAAGGACCTCTCCCCACCATTTATTACCAAACGAGGTTTCAGACAAGGTGATTCCTTATCGTGCGACTTTTTCAACCTAATGATGGAAAAGATCATCCGAGCTGCTGATCTGAGACGTAGTGGCACAATATTCTACAAGAGTGTTATGCTGCTTGCGTATGCTGATGACATAGATATCATTGGCCATAATACGCGCGAAGTCAGTGCAGCATTTTCCAGATTAGAAAGAGAGTCAAGTCGAATGGGTCTGTCAGTGAATGCAGATAAGACGAAATACTTAGTGTCAACAAACAAACAGTCCCAGCGTCTTGGAACCCACGTTACCGTTGACAATACCTCATTCGAGGTTGTGAAGAACTTCGTTTATCTGGGATCCAGCATTAATTCAACCAACGACATCAGCATTGAGATCAAACGAAGAATAACTCTTGCCAACAGGTGTTACTTTGGGCTCAGTAGGCAATTGAGAAGCAGAGCCCTCTCTCGACGAACGAAAATCACGCTCTATAAATCGCTCATCATGCCCGTCCTACTTTACGCATCACAAACCTGGACGCTGAGCAGTTTAGATGAAAAGACTTTAGGAGCATTCGAGAGAAAGATTCTTCGTAAGATCTATGGACCAATCTGCGTCAATGGCGAGTACCGAATACGGTGGAATGATGAACTGTATGAGCTGTACGCTGACATCGACATAGTCAAGCGCATTAAAATCGAGCGGCTTCGCTGGCTTGGTCATGTTCAGCGCATGAAAGACGATGCTCCAGTGAAGAAAACATTCGATTCGGTACCCAGCGGCGGTCAACGCAGAAGAGGACGACCGCATCTTCGTTGGAAAGACCAAGTGGAGGACAACCTGACGAAGCTTGGAATTTCCAACTGGCGCCAGCAAGCGAAAGACAGAAATGGCTGGCGCAAATTCTTAGATGAGGCCAAGACCGACATACGGTTGTAGCGCCAGCTAAGTAAGTAAGTAAGTAAGTAATGTCATGCTAGGGAGCTAGATATTCCATTTTTAACATGATTTTTTTTTTTCGATTTTAAAGATAAAAAATACTTCAAACCAATTTTTTTATCGATATTTTTTCGTTCAGAAATAAATGTTATTTCTTGGTCGTTATTTTTTTCAATCAGAAATATAAGTTATGTCTTGGTCATTATTTTTTCGATTAGAAATAACAGTTATTTTTTGACCGTTTTTTTCGATCAGAAATAAAAGTTACTTTTTGACCGTTTTTTTATCAGAAATTAAAATAATTTTTTATCGTTTTTTTTTCGATTAGACTCATGACTTTTCTCTTCTTTTTGCAACTTAACTTTTCTTATAAAATAATCTCTATTAGTGAAATTACAAAGCAGCAGTTGCAACGAAACAAAGCAAATTAATCTGATTGTCTTATTGGGAATCAAACAAAATACAAACAAGGAAAAAGCCAAACTGCTGTCAAAACAAACCAAGCACCGTAGCTATTTTTTTGTGTGAGGAAAAACGGGAGAAAACCCCACGATTTATGATTTTTGTTTAACTTTTTAAATCTGGAATACTGTTGCATAATCATAATTGTTTTGTTAAAAAAATCTTTTTTAGTTTTTTGTATAAAAACTATAATATACGTCACAGATTTTTTCCTTCAAAACAGTACAACTTTTTTATATTATTGAACTAGAAAAAAATGTAAATTATAATTCAGGGCGGAAAAAGCAGAAAACTGAAAAAATCGAATTAAATTTTGTATTATACGAGTATTTATTATACTTATAAAATTTAAACTTTCGTTCAAATTTTTCATTTTTTGTCACCATTTTCCAACATTAAGTGCCATTCATCATATTTGTTGGGACATTTTTTATATTAAAATTAAGATTAGCTCTCAGCACTCTTACAATATAAAATTTAAACAAATTTTCTCTGATGGATATGTAAGTTTTTTGATAGAAATTATTTCAGTCAAAAAATAATTTTTTCTTCTGTTCGTAAAAAATTTATCAAAAAATAACTTTTATATCTGATCGAAAAAAATTAAGGGTCACAAAATAACTTTTATATCTGATCGAAAAAAATAACTTTTATTTCTGATTAAAAAAAAATCTTTAGAAGTATAATAAATAGTAGGAAAAAATACAAGTAGAAATAGTATTAAAAAAGGTACTAGAAAAAATTGAAGAAATAGTAGTAGAAAAGTAGCAGAAAAAATTATTGGTAAACGTTGTAGTGGATACACAATTATCATAATTTATCACACTACCAAACTCATCATCCCATACCATACATAATACAATAACATCAGATTACATCATCATTTAATACATAGTAGTAGAAATAAAAGTCGAAAATATAATTTATATAGTATCAGAGCTGGGAGATAAAGAATACGATTACCACACGAATACGGTTGCAGAAATCTTAAAAAAGAGGGATTACAATTAAAGATATCCTTCATCGAATTAGCTATGATTAAGATTGTAGTAATCGTAATTTTGAAAAAGTCGAATATTTAATAAAAGTAATCCTTCATCGAATGAGCTAGGATTACGATTACAGTAATCATAATATCGACTTTTTTTGTCCAAATTTAAATTTTCGATTGCTGCAATCGTAATCTAATCGGTTCGATAAATGAATTGCCGCAATCATACTGTAAAAAATTTTGAAATTGGGATTAAAATAATCCTAATCCTTGCCGCAATCAATTACATGTGTAATCCTTATCGCCCAGCTCTGATAAGTATAACGTCGTTGCGCGTGCAATAATGCGTATATTGCAAAAGGCCAAAATAAATTTCATTTTGATTTGGAATTCATGATTGATTCATTCATTTTGATTTTTCATTAAATGCTTATTTGAGAACAAAGCAAGCATCTAATTTCAATAAATATTTAGTTCAGTTGAAAATCCATTCAATAAATTAAGAGAAAATCAGTTTTACTGCACTCTTTTTAATTTTTACTATCATCGTATGTGTGTTTGTGCAAGTGGAAGATTGCACGCGCTACGACGATATATAATAGCATTAAAAATTATAGAAAATTGTAATAGAAATGGTAGTAGCATAAATAGGAGAAAAAGAAAATAACATTTAAAAAAATTTTATTTTTTGTTGCATAAGCGTCTCCTGCCGCGCTCGGCTTGCGTCATCATTTTTTTTATTTTTGTCTTATGGTCAGAGAAACCTTTCTTGTCATAAAAAACTTTTTTCGTAGCTCTTGTTTTTAGCTAGTTATAATTAATTGGGTGTCACTTTTTCGACTTTTACTATTTTGAAAACCACGAGCTGAGACGTAACGTGTTTTCAAAATGATTTGTACATGCTTTGAAAATTTCTTTTTGAAGCTATGATTTCTTACGAAATGTCAAATGAGCATGTGAGAGCCTAGAACTTCAAAATGTCTTAGTGAACGTCTGGTCAACCGACCGAAATATCCATGATTTTTAATCTTCATCCAAAAATCTCTGCAAGTCAGTAGTTGCCGAGGACATTTATGCTAAGCTCAAGTATGAGCCGCCTTTGTTAAACCACTTTGTTAAATGTTTACCACTAAATGCTGTGCTGCCTCTTTATGTTTATTTCATTTGTTGTACGCAGAGTGTCCTTGTTGTTTTATTTTCGCTTACGTTTCATTGGTTTTCTCTTGTTGTGAACTAATTCAAGTAATTTTCTGCACAATTTTGAGCATTGTTTCAATTTGTTTTTCAAGCATATCGTGACAAGAAAAAGAAACGATGAAAAATGTACAAAAGACACGTACAAAAGGACCTCCCAAAATGACTTCATTCAACTGTGACATTATGTGACAATAGTTTGCAGTACTTTGTTATCCCTTTGGGTAGGTTTTTAAATGCGGAATTTTTCAAAGACATAAAAGTTTTTGGGAAAATATTTAAAAAAATGAAACATTTAAATACGCATATTCAGCAGTAGAAAGATAATACACTACCCTAAACTCAAGCAGTTGAAATATGACAATGTTTACGAAGACTTCCCTCCCTCCAGTAGTGGTTGAGGAAGTTTTGATGTATTGTCCCATTTCTGTGGCATTTCTAAGGCACACATGCGCGTTGTTATTATTGCGTTTTACTTTTATGACATACCTTTTTATTTGCATATCCTGCGGCAGCACAAGAATCAACAGCAATGAAAACAAAAGAAAAAAACTAGCAATGCAATAAAAGAGGTTTTTCTTAAAAGTAACTTAAATAGTTTTTATTTCTTACTGCCCTGCAGTCGTTGTCTACACCTTTGTGAACAATAAAAACAACAAATGTTTTCCCAGAACAAAATGTTTGATGTTGTGACCCACCACGAGTTGTTTTAATTTTTATGTTGTTGTTGTTGTAGTTGTTGTAGTTGTTGTATGTTGCTGTCATGTTGCCAATAAATACTTAAAATCACGCATATCACTTTTGACCACTTAAGCCACTAAAGTCAGTCGATGTAGTTCAGTTCACATTTATGTGGCAGCTCGTTGCGCATGCGCTGTATGAATTTTGTTTTTTTGCTGCACCAACGCGTCGTCAATATCATCTCCATGTTTGAGTGAATTATGACGTTTGTAAAATTTTGACAGGCACGTCATATAAATATCAGTATTGTTAGCAAGTGAGCGAAATGTCATGCCACAAAGGAATATTTGTAAAGATTTTGCATGGTTGCTGTTGTTATATTCAGAATATCCAAGAAAGCCTTCAAGCCTCATGTTGATGGTATGATGGTATATTTTTATGTCAGGTTCTGTTCTGACTGTCGTTCTAAAGATAGTAAAATACTATTGAATTGGAAGACATGGTTACTAGTTGAACTTGGAATCAATAGTGTTGGACAATGATTTATGAAAGAAACCTCATTTTGTCAGCATATATAAGTATAACTTAAAGACAGCTCAACCTTAAACAGTCACACGGGGTGGAATCCAGCCCAGCAAAAATCAAAAAATATAAACACATACCGCCATATACATAAAGTTTGAACTTTAAACTAACCAGTAAAATTTTTGATACAAATTTGATATGCGTTCTTAGGTTTACTGCCTCTAGAAGACGTTCTATAGATGCAATTTTTCTTCTTCTGAGCCTTGTCAAGAAGTGCTTTCAAGACGTATTCTCATAAACTACTTCTGGAAGACATTCTAATAACATTTAAAATCAATTAAAGTAAAAAACTATATATAATTAAAATTAGAACCCATAAAACTAGATCTTTTCCGTGGGATTTTTTAAACCCCCAACGAAACTAGCCACTTCCTACATCCAACACAAAAATGCTGTGAAATACAAAAAGAAAGGGTTATTTTACGTGGGTTTTTAAAATCCCCAACAAAACCCAAAAAGTTCTCATTTCCAACACCAAAATTGCGAGAAAATTGGGAAAAGGGATATTTTCCGTGGAATTTTTTACACCCCCCTAGCAACAATAACAATTTCATTCCATGGAATGCCTCTTAAAGTTCTCCTGAAAACACCTACTAGAATCTTTTTACAGAAGGCCTTAAAGTAATCTTCCATTGAAAAAGTTCTGAAAGCGCTTCTAGAAAAGACTAAGGAAAGCATTCCTCCAAATGACATGTATATGCTAAAAGAACGCCTTCTGGATATGAAAGTAGACGGAATGGAATTTAAGATTTTCCCTTCTACTTTACCTTCTTTTGGAAGCACTTTTTTGCTGGGTCACACCAAAAGTTTTCATACAAATGTGACATGCATACGGACACAGCTTCCAGAAGAAATTCTATAGATCCAATTGTGCTTTTTCTTCTTAGCTTTATCAAAAAGGTCTTCCAAGAGGCATTCTCATGTCTAATTCTGGAAGACATTCAAATAGCCTTTAAATTAAATTAAAGCAGTGACAAAAAGTAACAGTTATTTTCGAAATTTCTGTTCAAAAAGTCAAATGGAAAAAGTAAGTCTAGTTGATATTTGAATATAGCAATGTGATGCTTTTTAGCTTAGGAATAATAATCTTTAATAATTTTAATTTATCTGATTTTTTTCAAAAAGTCAATAAATAATCGTTATTTTTTGACCAATTTGACTTTTTTTTTTAACAAATATAAAAGTTGATATTTGAATTTTACTTTTTTTAACAAATATAAAAGTTGAAATTTGACTTTTAATTTTTGGTCGAAAATAAAAGTTAAAATTTGAATTTTATTTTTTGGTTCAAAAATATAAGTTAAAATTTGAATTTTATTTTTTTGTTTGAAAATAAAAGTTAAATATTGGCTTTAGTTTTTTTGATAAAATATAAAAATTAGAATTTGACTTTTATTTTTTCGATCAAATATAGCAGTTAAAATTCGACTTTTATTTTATCGGTCAAAAGGAAAAGTTGCTTGCAGTCACTATTCCAGTCATTTGCGAAATAAATGAAAACAAAATGTGCAATGATAAGCAACTAAGCGATGCAATGCAAAAATATGAAGATCGATAGCAATGTTTTTAACTCTGTGCAAAAATGTTATGAATATAGGTGTAAAAGAATACAAAAATGTACCCTACTAATGTTTTTTTAAATTTAAACTATTATAATAATTAATAAGAAATAGATCTGTAAAATTTTTAATCTCTATTTTTGATCGGAAAAATAAAAGTCATATTTTAACTTTTATTTTTGATAAAAAAAGTGAAATCAAATTTTAACTTTTATTTTTGATCGATAAACTAAAAGTCAGATTTTAACTTTTATTTTTGATCGAAATGAAATCTGTCAAAACATAACGATTATTTGTTGAATTTTTGAAAATAGTCATATCCGTTACGGTCCCTGAATTAAAATGAAAAAATGCCGTGAAAATCGAGAAAAGGGATATTTTACGTGGGATTTTTTAAACCCCCAAATAAACCCAAATACTTCTATTTCCAACACCAAAATCGAGAGGAAATTGGGAAAGGAGATATTTTTCGTGGGATGGAATGCCTTCGTAAAGATCTTCTAGAAAACATCTACTAAAATCCTGTCATTATGGACTCAAAGAAATCTTCCTTTAACAAAATTCTGGAAGCTTTTCTAGAGAAAACATTCATCCCAATGACATTCATATGTTAAAAGAATGCATTCTGGATATGAAAGTGGAAGAGATGGAAATCAAGACTTTCGCTCTACTTTACCTTCTTTTGGAAGCACTTTTTTGCTGGGTATAGTCTTAGTAAGTAAAGGGCATTTAAGCGCCCAAAACAAAACAACAGGTGTGCATAAATGAGAGTCTTAGATTCAAGAATTACCAAGAAAAAAAAATTGGAAGATGTTTTTGAAAATATATTTGTCTATATATCTATAAAATTTAAGTTCAAACAAACATTATTTTCTCAATTATTCCCGAAGAGCAGTAAATTTTGTATCTGTTGTTGGTTTAAATATGGTAAGTTCCATTTCTAAAGTTGGCCCGGTAAATTGTTAGCATTTCAAAACTGTCTAGTTTAGTTTTAAAAGTAGCCAAGCCGTTATAAGTTTCAAAACTGGCTAAGATTAAATTCTTTTTCAATTTTATTTCTTTATTTGCCAAAGATTTTGGCACATTTTTTTAATGTACAATCCTATAACAAGTATCACTCTGTTTTTATACTAGAGCCCTGCGTAGGTGCACTTAAAATCGGCTTCAAAACATTTGTTTATTTCACACTACACTGCACTGTCTTGCTTGCTGCAAAGAAATCATGTGTGTGATTGCAGCGAAGACGAACAAAACACGATAGCGCAATAAAAAACAGATCATTGATATTGTTGATCTAAGATATCGTTGTCAGAGAGCTCACTGCAGTCAATGCAACGAAAGCTTGTTGACTGGCAATAGAGGATTTATATCAGACAACGAATACGGTGCTGGCGCGAACACTAGGTAAAAATGGGTCACGCATCATTATTTAACAGTGCTAGGAGGCTGCTGAATTCGAATCTGAAGTCAGAATTTAAAAATAAAAATGGGTAATAGGGCTGCCACCTATTTTTTTATTTTTACATATGCGATGCTGGTGCGAACATCAGGTAAAAATGGGTCTCTGAATCCGAATCCATTGTCAGAATTTAAAAATAATGTAATTTTTTTATAATAGGGTTGCCACCTAATATTATGTCTTTTTAAAAGTTTTAAACATCATTTATCAGTGTTAGGGGGTCGCTGATATCGAATCTGAAGTCAGAATTTTAAAATTCAAGATGGTGGATAGGCCACCTTCTTTTTTTGCATTTTGTTGAATTCGGGGCTGGCAAAAAAAAATTATACACCAAAAGGGTCAAAATTATAAAATTTTGAAATAATAGGGTTGCCATCTAATAATATGTATTTTTAAGAGTTTTAAACATAATTTATCAGTGTTAGGGGGTCGCTGATATCGAATCTGAAGTCAGAATTTTAAAATTCAAGATGGTGGATAGGGTTGCCACTGTCATTTTTTGCATTTTTATGAAAATCGGGGCTGGCAAAAAAAATTATACACCAAAAAGGGGTCGCTGAATCCGAATCCGTGGCCAGAATTTCAAAATTATAAAATTAGATTAATTATCTTAGGCAATAGAGGATTTATATCAGACAACGAATACGGTGCTGGCGCGAACACTAGGTAAAAATGGGTCACGCATCATTATTTAACAGTGCTAGGAGGCTGCTGAATTCGAATCTGAAGTCAGAATTTAAAAATAAAAATGGGTAATAGGGCTGCCACCTATTTTTTTATTTTTACATATGCGATGCTGGTGCGAACATCAGGTAAAAATGGGTCTCTGAATCCGAATCCGTTGTCAGAATTTAAAAATAATGTAATTTTTTTATAATAGGGTTGCCACCTAATATTATGTCTTTTTAAAAGTTTTAAACATCATTTATCAGTGTTAGGGGGTCGCTGATATCGAATCTGAAGTCAGAATTTTAAAATTCAAGATGGTGGATAGGCCACCTTCTTTTTTTGCATTTTGTTGAATTCGGGGCTGGCAAAAAAAAATTATACACCAAAAAGGGGTCGCTGAATCCGAATCCGTGGCCAGAATTTCAAAATTATAAAATTTTGAAATAATAGGGTTGCCACCTAATAATATGTATTTTTAAGAGTTTTAAACATAATTTATCAGTGTTGGGGAGTCGCTGATATCGAATCTGAAGTCAGAATTTTAAAATTCAAGATGGTGGATAGGCCACCTTCATTTTTTGCATTTTTATGAATTCGGGGCTGGCAAAAAAAAATTATACACCAAAAAGGGGTCGCTGAATCCGAATCCGTGGTCAGAATTTCAATATTATAAAATTTTGAAATAATAGGGTTGCCATCTAATAATATGTATTTTTAAGAGTTTTAAACATAATTTATCAGTGTTAGGGGGTCGCTGATATCGAATCTGAAGTCAGAATTTTAAAGTTCAAGATGGTGGATAGGGTTGCCACTGTCATTTTTTGCATTTTTATGAAAATCGGGGCTGGCAAAAAAAATTATACACCAAAAAGGGGTCGCTGAATCCGAATCCGTGGCCAGAATTTCAAAATTATAAAATTTTGAAATAGTAGGGCTGCCACCTAATAATATGTATTTTTAAGAGTTTTAAACATCATTTATCAGTGTTAGGGGTTTGCTGATGTCGAATCAATTTTTTTCATAACCATAGTATTTTTTTTTACAAGTTCATTTTTATTTTAAAAAGTAAAAGCAACCCTATTATTTCAAAATTTTATAATTTTGAAATTCTGACCACGGATTCGGATTCCAGCAACCCCTTTTTGGAGTATAATTTTTTTTTTGCCAGCCCTGAATTCATAAAAATGCAAAAAAGGAAGGTGGCAACCCTATCCACCATCTTGAATTTTAAAATTCTGACTTCATATTCGATATCAGCGACCCCCTAACACTGATAAATTATGTTTAAAACTCTTAAAAATACATATTATTAGGTGGCAGCCCTATTATTTCAAAATTTTATAATTTTGAAATTCTGACCACGGATTCGGATTCAGCGACCCATTTTTACCTAGTCAATCTTGAAAATCTTGAAGTTGGTGTAAAAAAATGTCTAGTTAGGCGCTGACTACCGCTGATTAAAATTATCAATATGATCAAAATGATCCAAATGATCTATTGCCATATATTGCTTTTTATTTTATTTATTTTATTGCTCATCCTACCCCTAACGATTAAATTTCATTGCTTGTGGTGTTGACGAACAAAAACACGCCATGCTTGGACTGCCGAGAGAGAAAGTGTGTATTGCTTGTCGATGTAGGCTTTCGTTTGCTGTTGAGCAAATCAAACTCTCAAGTGTTATTAGATGACAGTCAACTGTGAGCAATGCAATAAATCACAGTGTGTGTACGTTCAAATAGATGCACCGATGCAGGGCTTTATTTTATACCCCATGCTTACTGTTACTCCTTTTGTAATGCCTATAAGGAAGCATGACAGCCCATAATAATTCATACCAAGGAATAGATTCCATCAGATAATGTTCTTCAACTTCCCGACAACAGGCCAAAAGTTCTGTAAAGCATTTATACTTGACCGTCACAGCTTCGGTTGCTACAATTGTACATGACTTGGTAACAATAATCATTGGTATCCCAGTAATTAAATGCTGCTATATAACCACAATCGTGATAACGCAACTTAGCTTACTTAAAGATGATAAATTTTTCCAAAGTAAGATGATATTTATCATCTTACTTTGGAAAAATTGGAAGCGTGCCGTAGTATAATTGGTACAATACTATGGTCAAGGATTACTATGTCTAATTTATACGCATAGAACCCTCATTCTAAAGGAAAGTTCTGAAGGCAACAATAGATCAGGTCTCCTTGTCATGTAATGGATGACTATCGCCGTGCTTCAAGTTATATTGGATTGATAGTCCATCGAAGGCTTGGTTTTATTTGTTATGATAATTTAATACTATAATCAAGTCTTTTCCAAGAATCGGCAACCAATAACCAAGGTTCAAGCTGACACCTGTGGTTTGACAGAAATCAGATGACTCATTTAAGAGCCGCGCCTCAAGGTTGAACTAATTTTCTGTTCCATCCAATATCCAACCATCACCCTTTATACTGGCTTTGGACAGGTACACATCCCGAAAGTCCTCTGACGGGGTTAAGGAGGCGTGAGAGGTATAGAGATTCTTATATGGCAAATTTTTTCTCTTTAACGTTACATTCGAACGCATATTTCTGCAAATATATTGAAAATATTTTATGAAACCAAAAAATGTTGTATTCGTATATGAAAGTAGGCTTCAAGACTTGCATTTTATGCAAATAAACTTTTCTTCTAACTTTTGTTGTTTCGAAAATATAACCAGTTTTATATGGTCTTTAAGTTACATTTTTTAGAAGTAAGTTTGGAGGTAGATCTGCATTTAAAAAAAATAAGCGAAATTGGGAATGAAAAAAACTAAATTAAAGGACTATATCAAAGAAGAGGGATCAAGTCAACTACTAAAATCTAAATGATGAACAAAAAAATGTTGTCTTGCGCTTGTAGGAGCCAAAATGTGTGGCCTTTAACGTTACATATCTTTTTGAAGTGAGTTTCGAGATAGGTCTGCATTTCTTCAAAAATTTCCGAAGTTGGCAATGAAAACACCTAAATAAAAGAACCATATCAAAGAAGAGGAATAAAATAAACGACTTAAGTCGAAATAATAAAAAAATGTTGTGTTACACTTCTTCTAGGAGCTAAAATGTGTGGTCTTAAACGTTACATTTGTTCCTTTTTTGTTCAAATCTAAATTTTTTGCAATTTTGATCTGGTGCTCGACACAGGCGAAATGAACGTTTCTGCATGAAGCGTGACAAAAGCACACTGGTATGATATTTATGTTTTGCGATGGTATGGTTTATAAATGAACGGAATAAAGTCGATACAAAGCAAAACTATTTTTTCGGCCGTTACTCCTACAGAAAAAAATTGACCATATATATTTATAAGAAGCTTTATCACTTTCTTCAAAATTTTTTTTTTAAATAAAGACCAAGTTCGGAAGTGAGCCAAATCGGATGGAAAATACACCTAATGAATATACCAAACGGTGAAATCACTTTAAATTCCACAATAGTTTATTTAATGCCTTGCACATAAGCTTTAGCCCTAAAAATTATGTGAAATTTTTATAAGCTTTACCTTAAATATGCACTTTGAGTACGAATTTTGTCAAATCGAAAAAACACGATTACCTCCCAAAAAAATTGGCTTATGAAAATGATACAATCTCTTTATACTACACAAAAATAAATAAAAAGCCTTAAAAATTTGCAAAAAAATTTTAATCTTTTAAAATCTTTTAATTTTAATTCTATGATTGGGATTTCGAACTCTGCCTTTCTCATAAGCAAAGTGACGTCATCATAATGGCAAAACCTTCCAAAATTCCACAAAAATGTATGCATTGACTTGATTTTTATATACATAAGCTTTGATATTGAAAATGTTCTCCGAGTTTGAATTGTGAAAAGTTTAGATAAAAGTAGTGCCCCATAAAAAGTGACGTCATAAAAAAAATAAAACTTATAAATAGACTTTAAAACATATTATTTTCGTTACTTAATACACTTAAGCTTCAAGGGTATCTTAACTTCGGCCCAGTCGAAGAAACTTAATCACTATTTTTATATAATTTACAATGTACCAGTTCCCGTGCATTGGTTTTTCGTGATTTTCTCAAAACAGTTAAATGTAGACTTAATTTTTTTTTTAGTCAAGACCAGAGAACTGCACAAGCCTAATTGAAGTTCAAGCCTTTTTAAGTACTTGAATTCAAGTTTGTATCCAAACTTGAAAAAGCAAGCTTTAGCCAGCTTGCAAAAATGCCAAACAGATACAAGCCATATTCAGGCTTGCTCGTTGGCTTGGCTTGTTTAGACTAACTTTGTTGGGCAGAAACTTGAAAAGCTTGAAACGATCGGCAAAAGCTTGTAAGCTCGCAAGTATCCAAGTAATTGAATTTAAGGCAAGTATCCAAAAAATTCAATGAGCTTGTGTAGAGAGAGCTTAAGCGTAATAGGACTTTAAAGGATTCTGTGGACTTCGTGGTTGGAAGTTTTAGGGGTAGATGATTTCGAATCTGATGTCGAAATTTAAAATTTAAGATGGCGGGTAGAGTTGCCACCTATATTTTTTTGTATTTTTGTGAATTCTTGTAATTTTGAAATTCTGACAACGGATTTGGTTTCGAATATAATGTCACAGTTTTAAAATTTTAGATGAAAGTTGGGGTTGCCACCTTAATTTTTTTATTTTTACGAATTCTGACTGGCGCGAAAAATTTTTGATGTATAATTTTTTTTGACAGCCCTGAATTCATAAAAATACAAAAAGTTAAGGTGGCAACCCTATCCACCATCTTAAATTTTAAAATTCTGACTTCAGATTCGAAATCAGTGACTCCCTAACACTGTTAAATGATGTTTAAAACTCTTAAAAATACATATTATTAGGTGGCAATACTGTGGTAAAAGTTAAGGTGGTAACCCTAACCTCCATCTTAAATTTTAAAACTGTGACATTATATTCGAAATAAAATCCGTCAGAATTTTAAAATTAAAAGAATTCCCAAAAATACATAAAAATCTAGGTGGCTACTCTATCCGCCATCTTAAATTTTAAATTCTGACATCAGATCCGAAATCAGCTATCCCCTAAAACTGCCAACCATGGAGTCCACAGAACCCTTAAAAGTCATAATACGCTTAAGCTTTTCCTACACAAGATCATTGAATTTTTTGGATACTTGCCTTAATTGGATAATTGCCTTCAATTTCAAGCTTTTCAAGCTTTTTGCCGAAGGCATCAAGCTTTCCTTTACTTGAAACTTCGTGCTGTAAGCTAGCCTTGCAAGACGCAAGCTGTAGTCGGCTTATTTATATTCAATTACAAGCTATACTTGATTCAAAATTATCAAGATCAAGCTAGCTTGAACTTGTGTTTTAAGCAAGTACTTGAAATAGACTTCAAGTAGGCTTGTGCAGTTCTCTGTTCTAGACCTCTTTTATTATAAAATACATCAAATTAGAACCAATGGTAAGAAGTAGTGTAGGGAAATTGTACTGTGTAAAGTGCTTTTTTTTATTGAAACACTTACTTAAAGCCAATATGTTAAAATTAGGTACGGCTGTAGGGTACCATATGGGAAGTTAAACTCAGAATTTGTACCCTTTTCACTCCCTTAACTTTTGGTGTCACCTTGAATCAAAGGGTTTAATTAGAAAAAAGATTTTTTTTTTAAATTGATGGGTTTTATTGAAATTGAATTTCAGCTTTTGTAATTTGAATTCCCAAAAAAAGTACAAGTCTAAAATATAATATAGATATAATATATAGAAAAGATTATATCCATTTCTATGTAGAAAAAGTATGACCGACAGTATTGGATATAGAGGATATTCCTTTTGGAAATCATAAATATTTTTTACGGATTCTTAATATTGTTATCTTGATAATTAAATGTGGTGCGTTGTTCAAGAATTTAATCACCAATAACTGATTTTTACATAAAGCCAGATTGTGCGGAAAAATTCTGTTTTACTTTTTATCTTTCCATAAAATAAAAATGACAAGAAAGTCGCAATAAAATCTGTTTAAAAGTTAAACCATAGTATTATTATCAATCTGGTTTACAAGGTATTATCTTGTTTTAATGGTCTTTGTTTTACACATTCTTTAATATAAAAAAATGCAAAATTAATAATCTTTGATTATACTGTTCTACGTAAATTCGACTATATTTCTTATATAATTTTTTTTTAAGAACATCTTCTTGTTTCAAACCACTTGTTATCTATACTTCTTGCTTTATCAGTTTTTTTCACGCGTTTTTCAGAAAATAATTACTTTTATATCAAAGTTTTCTCTCACTGCATGCGACTTCCTAATGATTTTATACGCATTATCCTGTTGTCTGGCGCTCTTTATACTCTCGCACTCTCATGGCCCTCTGTTCTTCCTGCAATTGTAATTGTATCCGTTCTGTTAGACGCACAAAAAACAAAACAACAAAGCAACATTAACAAGCAAACCTTATGAATAACAATAAAAATAGCAAACAACAAAGCGAAAAAAATGCCAAATAAAAAAATCTAACGAAGCTACATTATAATGCTTGGCTGATGAATAGCAAAAGGATCAAGGATCAGTTTTGAGTTTGTTTTGTTTGCAATGTTTTTCGGGCTTTTGCGCAATTATTCGAAGACGAAAAAAATACAGAAAGTATGCGAAAAAAATGTTATGATTTGATGATACATCGAGTGAATTTATAGAAATTTATTGGCAATGAAATTAGGTTGATTTTGGCGCGGATGTATTTTTTCGCATCTCATAAAAAAGGAAAAGCATATTTTCTTCAGTGATCATATTGCTATATTTGGTGCATGAGTTTGCGTTTGTTTTTTTCTCATATTGCTAGGATGCTAAGATCTTGATCTTGATCCTTCATCATTCAAACGCATGCATTCATTGCCCGTCATATACTTGAGCCATGATAATCTGAGGAGTGTGAAAGTTTTGAAATATGATCACACGCTTGTTTTTCAGATAAACTGATACGATCCTGCCTCTGTCGCTGTTTTTGTTGATACCGAGACGCAGCTTAGCCAACAACAATAGTAAAATTTATGCTTCAAACGCGTGCATCCAAACAATAATCGTTCGCACCATTTTTGATGGAATTCTGCAAAAGTCACCGGCACCAGCAATAATGTTACCAGCAAACAAATGTATTCTAACATCAATTCGTAGAAGCAATAAGACATAACATATGTGCCCAAAAAAGGATATTTGCATGTTGGAATTTCCCCACTCTATAGTGTAATAAAAAGAAATTTCATGCACTCTTCAACTCAAAGCGACAACAATAACATTAAAACTTAGCTATTTTATGGCATGTCCTAGATTATCCTTTAAAAGTATTTAGCATTAGTAGCGCACAATTGTTGCGAGTACACAACAAAAACTTAAATACCACTCGCTTGACCTCTGCAATGGCGACAAAATGTCTGTCGTGTTCATCGAACACTGTTGCCGCTTGATCCTGGCAGCAGCAAAAAATGCTTGGGAATTTCCAAATGTTTGCATATTTTAAGCCAAAGCCAGGCATTGGTAGTAACCGTTATCCATTGCTCTGCAAAATTGCTGCAGCCTTGAATTCAAGCTAAGCACTTAACAAGGACGTTAATAGTTTCAAGGCACAAGACGCCTTTCACTCACTCCTACTTTGTTTAACTGGTGCTGGTTGTCCTTTGGTCTTCTAGTAGGCTTGCACGCTTAGCACTGTATTAAGCGCACTAATACTGCTTAGATGCTGACAAGGACATTGCCAAAATAAAAAGAACAAACACTGCTTTTGTATTTTGTTCTCGGTAATTATTTCAGCGTCACTGCATTGTCTTGAACATGGTTGTTTTTATTATTTTATTGTTATGCTGATAATAATAATAGTGAAATTGTTCCATAAACTTATAAGGCTCAAAGGACATCTTTGTGAGAGCACTATTGCAATTACAACTATTACCCAAAGACCTCGGAACAAATCGTTTTTTTTGTTATGGTAAGGCTTTCATGTCGTTCGGTAGTGGTAGAAAAGTTGACAAAAACATGTGGTTGACGTTGGTATAAAGAATGCTATACGTGTTGTTATAAATAGTAAATTATAATACACATAATCAAGCAACCAAAATAATAACAGACTTAAATCTACGGATCCTTGTAGAAAAGATACAAAAATTAAATTATATCAGCGTTTTAAAAGTTACGTCTGAGTCATTTTTTATTTATGGGTCAAAAAACAAGGAATTTTCCAAAACAAATTATAAATTATAAATTATAAATTATAAATTATAAATTATAAATTATAAATTATAAATTATAAATTATAAATTATAAATTATAAATTATAAATTATAAATTATAAATTATAAATTATAAATTATAAATTATAAATTATAAATTATAAATTATAAATTATAAATTATAAATTATAAATTATAAATTATAAATTATAAATTATAAATTATAAATTATAAATTATAAATTATAAATTATAAATTATAAATTATAAATTATAAATTATAAATTATAAATTATAAATTATAAATTATAAATTATAAATTATAAATTATAAATTATAAATTATAAATTATAAATTATAAATTATAAATTATAAATTATTAATTATAAATTATAAATTATAAATTATAAATTATAAATTATAAATTATAAATTATAAATTATAAATTATAAATTATAAATTATAAATTATAAATTATAAATTATAAATTATAAATTATAAATTATAAATTATAAATTATAAATTATAAATTATAAATTATAATTTATAAATTATAAATTATAAATTATAAATTATTAAGTATTATATATATAAATTATAAATAAAACTATAAATGCATATTTTTGCAAACTATAGAATTTTCGTGATTGAATATAAAATATTTTTTAATATGTTTTCCACAAAGTTGTTAAACTACAAAGTCATTCACTTTTTAAAAATTCATCCAATTAGCGGTGCACAAAAATCTGAATTAACAACAACAAAAAAGCTCAACACGCAATTAGAAAATTCACAGTTAATAACATTTCTATACACGTATAAACAAAGCTATTCCAACCTCTGTTATTTATGCAAATATATTTGCAATGCATCGTAAACTCAAAAACATAAAAACAACTAACTCACAGTTCTACAGACAGAAAAACTTCAAACAAATCAAAAGTCGACTCAGAAAATTGCGTTTTCTATAGCACTCAGAAAATCAGCGAGCCGCAAAGAAAAACTGTTGGCTCTGCTACTAGAAACAAAAAAACAACAGCAATTAATTTTTGCATTTTCTAATTTTGCATATTTTCAACTTTGTTTCAATTAGTATTTGAAACAGAAGAAAAAAATATTGTTTTTTGTAACATAAACATTTTTGTTCGCAACTGTGCGGAAAAATGCGAAAAACTCTATACATCAAATCGCGCCAAACATCTGCTCAAGGATAATGATTCAAGCTTTACTGAGAGACGCGAGTGCGTCGCACTGGCTTGTATTCATTGCTGAAGGCAGCACTGATAGCAGCATCTAGTGCTTATGGTTCAGCACTGTTGAATGCAAATTAGTTGAAATCAATTAACGTGCGAGTTTCACCGTTTAAGTGAATTGAAACGTAACGCAGAGTTTTCCAAATGAGTGGCGAACATTTTGCACTTAGTTTAAAGAATTTTAAAGTCTAGATTAGTTGGGGAAGTGGGTGGGTGTTGTTTATTTTAGAAAAAATTCTGAAAAGGTGATTGGACTCAATATATCTCAAGTACTCACGGTACACTTTTTATTTACGATTCACACAATTCAATACAATGATTCAACGGAAATGTTGAAATAATGTCACAAAACGTAGATGCAATTGGATTTAAAATGGACTGAAAATTTAAAATTTTTCTATTAAAATCGGAGTAAATGTAAGTGTCCCATTCATTTTCTCCTAATAATAAAGGAATTCTTTCTAGATATTTTCTAGATTTCGTGAACATAAAGAAGAAGCCAAAAAAAAGCAGACACTTACATAGTCTGGCCAGACAGTCTGTCGCCACTAACGTTGGCTTTTTTATGTTTTTGTCCATCTAGTTCTCAAAATTTTTCTCTTCCTTTTATAAGCAGTCACTCTACACAAGATCACTTACACCAACAATACGTCCTCCGGATCATTCTTGAAAAACAATTCAGGCAACGTGTGTCCAGTCTTCAAGCAGAATACCAATCAGTAGCATAGAAAAGAATAGGATACCATACATACAATGCTGACTTTTTGGGAAAATCCTAAAATACAAAAACAAACATAACTCAGCAGGTAGCAAAACACACTATAAGGTACAGTCCAGTTTAATGGCCGATACTGCAGCCTACACCTGAGCTGGCGCGGAGTTTCCCAAAACAATGACAGCTGCACAAATCAGTCAGTTCACTCTCTCTCTCTGCAGCTAACAACAAAAGAATATTTAAACCAAATATTATATTTGAAAATGAAAAATAGTTTGTATTGTTATGCATTTCATTTGAATACCTGTTCAATGGAATTCTTTGTTCGGCTCTCACGGAATACGATTTTTATGACAAACGCTATGTGAGACTGGACAACGGATGTAAGTAAGCACTTTAAGCTGGTTGCTATTTAAATAACCACAGAAATCATTTAAGCCATGATTAGAATAATTGTAAGCCAAGCAAAATTAAACTGAAGCTTAGAGCGGGTATTTTCCAAAGTAGTATAAACGATTTGAGGTTAATGCAGGTTCAGAAAAGGAAGCTGATATGTACATACAGTCCATTTTTATATCTATTCTGTTGTACAGGGTATTTTAAGATTGAGTTTCTTTTTGAAAATCAAATGAAACACACATTTTGAATGGAGATACGACATAATCTGTTTATTAGTATACAATGTAGAGGATCTATAATTCAGTAATGATAAATGACATCTTCCAAATCTCCCCCAAGTGCACATATACAGATGTCGATTCTTTTAGTGAAATATTCGATCACATTTCGGCATATTTGGGGCTCTGATATCGTGACATGTTAACAAAGTTTTTTGACCTATTTTTTATGGTACTGATATTGACAATATGTGGTGTCAACAAGACGGTGCAACATGCCATACAGCCAACAAAATAATAAATTTATTGCAAGCAAAATTTCCCGGAAGAATAATCTTAAAAAATTCTGAAGCAGTTTGATTGCCAAGACCGCCGATTTAACGATTTTGGACTATTTTCTGAGGGGCCATCTCAAAGAGAGGTTTTATGCAAATAAACTACAAACAATTGAAGTATTGAAAGACCACATTGGGCAAAAAATTGCCGAGATAAATGTAATGCCATCGAAAATTACACCAAAAGAATTCACATCTGAAGACGCGTACTGGTGGGACATTTGAAAGATATCATTTATCAAGTTGTGGAACCTCTACATCATACATCAACAAACATATGATGAATTTCCATTAAAATATGTGTTTCATTTGAATTTGAAAAATAAACTCAAACTTGAAAGATCCTGTATAATGAATATGAATATTAGGCCGGATTGTTTCGTTTGAAGAAAAAAAGTCTGTCGATCTAAAGTTATAGGAACTTTTAGATATTATCTCTAATTTTAATTAGACGAAATGCCACGAAGCCATTTTGATTCTTCTGAAGGTCGTACATGTAAAAAAATCCACAGAACGCATATCCAAAGGGAATAAAAACAAAATATAAGGGTACCTTACAAAAAAAAATTTCCGTGTTTACCAACTAAAGTTGAACCATGATCTATTTTACGACGATTCACACAATTTTTTGCCCACAGCGAAATTCGCCAGTGACCTTGTCCATTTCCAAAAATTTCAAAAGATCATGTTATTCATAAAAATAATAGCTTGTGTGATGGTCTTAGAAACTTAAATGCTAAAAAAAATAATTCCGAAAAAAGTTTTTTTAATCTGCCAGTGGCGTATATAGCTTGGTTGGGGGTCCGTAAAAAATTTAATAACTTTAAAAAAGTATACTTTGGAATACCTTATTAAATGATTGTTTTGTGAAGGTGAATGTCATGTTTCACAGCCTACCTTTGCTGTCGAAAAACGGTAGGAAGGTAAAAAAGTATGAGATTGTTGAATTGAATCTAAACAGCACCGAATTTCTGAAAGGTCCACATGCCTCTATATCTCTAGTAATTGTTGATCAATTTAAAATAATTAAACACTCAAATAAATCAAATTTTGATTACTTTCTTGAGAAAAAGAAGAATTTTTGGCAATACATATGGATTCGTGCTTAACTTAATATTAGAATCAATTCACAATAACTTGGTAATGTTTTAATATTTGGTAATGCTTTCATGGCTATGGGGAGTCCAGACCCGCGTCCTCCGACTAAAGATTGTGTGAAATCTAATGATTTAGTTTTGTTTCTTTTTTTTTATTTTGATTCGATAAATACTGAGTGTGAAAAAATAAACACCTCCTTGCAAGAATTTGAAAAAATCTAAAAATTTGTGCTTCAATGACCTCTTGCGTACATTTTATCTAAGAAATTATAAAATAACTATAAAAAAAAATTATAAAAAATAACAAAGGAAAATATCAAATTTGCCGATATAAAAATAGAATTATATTTGTGTTCATAACAAATTTATAAATATATCATAAAAAAACGCATTTATCTATGTTTTGATATTTTTACACATATTGTTTAGGTAAATATATTAAGAAAAAAGACAACTGGAAAGAAAACTTCAAAACCATTTCAACAGGAGTACTCGAATTTTGACGTAAGTCCAATAAAAATTGCATATTTTACAGCGTTTTTAACAGAATGTGTTAAAAAAATACAGAAAAATATGATTTTAGAGGCAATAAACGATATAATACAACAAAATTTTAAAATTTTTAACCAATTTAGGTATGCTTTCAGTAAAAGAGTGAAACGAAGTGACATATAAAAATACCTTATTTTTTGCCTAAAATGATATTCGGTAGAATCAAAGTGGCTTCCCGAAATTGCTATCGATAATAAAGGAAAGTATTCAGAAATCGTTTTTTAAGAGATCCTCTATCTTATAAGACACCGATAGGTGGTATTTAATTTTCGATACGGCTACAAAATATGAATACCATCGGACCAACTGGGTCCCAAATGGAGAGCTCCATTTATGGTCTACCAATTTCAAAAGAAAAGTTTTAACTTGTTATTTCGAAAAGGACTGGCTGTCGCAGTGACCACGTATAGGGTCTCAATATGGCGGCTAAAGCCACGGGACCTCTATTACTTTTACTACTTATAAAGCTATTTTATAGCTCGCATCATTCTGATATAGGTCTACAAAAACTCAAATGAAATATTTTCACATCTTGTTTCAATCATTTTAAAAATAGTTTAAATATTAATATTAGTATTAATATAAATATGAGTATGAGTATGAGTATGAGTATGAGTATGAGTATGAGTATGAGTATGAGTATGAGTATGAGTATGAGTATGAGCATGAGTATGAGTATGAGTATGAGTATGAGTATGAGTATGAGTATGAGTATGAGTATGAGTATGAGTATGAGTATGAGTATGAGTATGAGTATGAGTATGAGTATGAGTATGAGTATGAGTATGAGTATGAGTATGAGTATGAGTATGAGTATGAGTATGAGTATGAGTATGAGTATGAGTATGAGTATGAGTATGAGTATGAGTATGAGTATGAGTATGAGTATGAGTATGAGTATGAGTATGAGTATGAGTATGAGTATGAGTATGAGTATGAGTATGAGTATGAGTATGAGTATGAGTATGAGTATGAGTATGAGTATGAGTATGAGTATGAGTATGAGTATGAGTATGAGTATGAGTATGAGTATGAGTATGAGTATGAGTATGAGTATGAGTATGAGTATGAGTATGAGTATGAGTATGAGTATGAGTATGAGTATGAATATGAGTATGAGTATGAGTATGAATATGAGTATGAGTATGAGTATGAGTATGAGTATGAGTATGAGTATGAGTATGAGTATGAGTATTTTTTTTATTTTATTCGCGAAGGGGGAACCTTCAAAAGGCCCCACCGTGCAGGTGGGAGTGTACGATTTTTACTCACTAAACCTACATGATACTTCGCGGTATCATAACCACCGCATTGAATCTTCGACCCTATAGAACCCCGCGGGAACGCCGTAAGGCATAACTTCGTGGGGCTTGGGAACAGCACTAGGCTGGAAACTGTTTGGCTACTGCCGGGATCTACTGTGGGATGGTCGTCGGGTCAACAACCTTTACCTCATCTATCTTATGCGCGCTCAACTCTTCGCTGCTCTTCGGTTATTTTTCTAGCCGGGGTGCTAACCATCGACCAGTTCTCTTCGCTCTTTAGCATAAGAGAACCATATTTTGCTGTTTTAACGTTTCGCCGAGATAGACCGAGGCCTCAAGTCTGATGGCACACAAAAAGAACGTGCGCCGCGTCTTGCAGCGTGTTTCCTGTACAATTAGTGCAGTAAGGATCGATCGCATGTTTATACTTGTGAAGGTATGCCCTGAAGCAACCATGTCCGCTCAGTATCTGTGTAAGGTAGAAGTTCACTGAGCCGTGGCTTCTGCCATACCACTCGGTTAGGCTAGGGATGAGCTGGTACGTCCACCGACCCTTCTCTGGACTATCCCAGCTTTCTTGCCATTTTTGCAAGCTTCTCTCTCTAGCGAGTTTTTTTATTAGCGGTTGTACTTTCACTACCAGCTGTGAGAAGCGCTTCTTCCACGAGAAGGTCAATAGGGATCGCGCTAGCTAGAACCAGTGCTGCATCTCCGGATACCGTTCTGAAGCTGCAGCAGACCCTGCAGCCAATCGCAAATCATAGCGATAGTTACACTACTGAGGGCCTCAACTTCTTCACGGTGTTTTGCTGTCGCCACAACTGCAAGGTCGTTGGCAAAGCCAACAATCTTGACGTCTGCTGGCACCTCAAGCCTGAGAACCCCATCGTACATGAAGTTCCATAGCAGGGGGCCAAGAACCGACCCCTGTGGGACTCCACCGGAGACATTGTACGTCTTCGTGCCTTCTTCTGTGTCGTAGAGCAGGACTCTTTCACTGAAATAGTGTGACACGATCTTCATGAGGTATCGTGGTACTCCAAAGTTCCTGAGGGCTGTCATAATCAGACTCCAGTTAGCTGAGTTGAAAGCGTTCTTTACGTCGAGTGTTGCCACCAAACAGTACTGCTTTGCTCCCCTCACTCCCTCAATTGCTTCCTGCGCGGTGCTTGTAACTAGCTTAATAGCGTCCGTCGTTGATTGTGCCTTTCGAAACCCAAATTGTCGAGCCGAAAGTCCTCCTCCGGCTTGGATCGCGTTTTCCAGGCGGTTGCACACCACACGCTCAAAGACTTTGCCTATTGTGTCGAGTAGGCAAATCGGCCTGTAGTCTGAGGGGGCGTCCGTGGAGCCACTGCCTTTCGGTATGAGCACTAACTTCTGGGTTTTCCACTGCGTTGGGAAAATGTCCTCTAGAAGGCACGCGTTGAAAAGCTGGGCAAACTGATGCGGCTGCGACATAATCGCAATCTTCAGTGCGCGGTTCGGAATACCATCAGGACCTGGCGCCTTGTCGTTTTTTATGTTTTTTACTACGTTAACAATCTCCTCTATAGTTACATCCAGTATGGTCCATAGCTCGATGTGTTCCTCGACCGGCTGGGCCGCTGGCTGCTGTGGAAAGAGTGTTCTAACTATAGCACTTAGTACCTGCGGGTCCGTAGGTGCTGGTCGCCTGAACGACTTCAGTTTTTTCATAACTAATCTGTATGCAGTGATCGACCGTAGCCTAGTGGGTAGAGTGCGTGGCCCCTAAGCTAAAGAACCGTGGTAGCCCGGGTTCAATTCCAGCTAAGACAGAAAGTTTTTTCAATTGAAATAATTTTTCTGCTCGGTCGTCACCTCTCTGCAGACAATGGCAAACCTCAGAGAGTAAAAAATTGCCATGTTAAGCTTCTTGAGAACATAAGCCGTTCGGAGTCAGCATTAAACACGTAGGTCCAGTTCTCGGTCATTTGTGATCAAACATTTAATAACACGCACAACACAATTGATCAATAGAAGCTAGGTCAAAGTCCTTCCAAAGGCTGAAATGGCCAGTTTATTTTTTTTTAATCTGTATGCAGTACCCCATGGATTGTTTTTTGCCTCATCACATAGCTGTAGGAAGCATTGGCGCTTACTCGTACGGATTGCTATTTTCAGGCCTTTCTTGAGCATTCGATAGGTTTCGCGGAGATCGTTGAAGCTGTATGAACCTCTTGCGCGGTAGTACATCCTCCTTGCTTCGAGGCATTTCCTGCGTGCTTCAGCAATTTCCGCAGTATGAGTATGAGTAAGAGTATAAGCATGAGTATGAGTATACATAAAATTTTAAAAATTCAAATAACACAATTTTTATTTTTTTTTTAATTTCCTGCAATATTTTTTCAGTGAATTTTCATTTTATTATTAATATTTGAGTTTTACTTTATATATCAATTTAGGAAATTCTGACCAGGAGTTAATGAGCAATGAGTTAAAAAGCACTCAAAACCATTCCAACAATATTTTGGAAGTAAGTATCGCATTAGATACAATTAAGTTTCTTGCATTTTGAAAAGTAGGTGACAATTTTTATAAAGTTTTTTTTAAGCTTCAAATTTTGTTTTGAAATCCACAAATTACAACAAACATATAAAAATATTAAAAATACTGGGTAACTATTGTTAATTTGCCAGAATAGAGCTGTTGATGTTTATGTTAATGAATATGATATTTATAACAATATGAATACTACTCTGTAAACATTTTCAAATGCATAAGAATCGCCAGCGAATCGCTTGGAATATTAAACAATCTCTGGCGAGCTCATTTGGTAGTCATCCGGGTATCGCCGACTCTAAACAGCTGAGGCCATAGAAGCGATTCGCCGGGAAGATTCGCAAACGAATTGCCTAAAGTGTGCATAAGCGATACGCTTGGAAGAGTCGCTAACGAATCGCCGAGAGGGTTCTTAAGTGATTTGCTGGGAAGATTCGCGAATGAATCGCCTAAGACGTCAGTTCAACACAAAAAATAATTTTGTTTAAAATTTTTTCGATGGTTTTTTTTTAGTGGAAAAGTATATAGAATAGCCTGATTCATATTCAAACGATTGATTTTAAAATTATTTTAAAAAGCCATCTTCCAACGATCGCCGGAATGTGCGAAGGACGTTTTTGAAGATTTTTTGAATCGCGCATTCATCGCTTGGGCAATCCATCGAAAAGCGATCCATCTTCCAACGATCGCCGGAACGAGCGATGGACGATTTTGAAGACTTTTTTTGAATCGCGCATTCATTACTTGGGCCATCAAAAAGCGATCCATCTTCCAAAGATCACCGGAATGAACGTAGGAATATTTTGAAGACTTTTCTTGAATCCCGCCATCATCGCTTAGGCGATCGAAAAGCAATCCATCTTCCAAAGAAGCCTTGGGTGAATCGCAAGTGCTTCGCAAAATCAACTTCTCTACCAATCGTCTTCCAAATGTTTGCAAGGTAATATCATATCAGATGAATATGAAAATTAATATGTATGTATTTGAATTTAAAAATTAAGTAATATGAAAATTAATATAAATATGAGTGTGCATACATACTTTTATGAATATTAATAAGAACATTAATATGAATAAGAAAATGAACATGAGTATAAAGAGATAAGGATAGAGATAGAGATAAAGTTAAACATAAAGATCTACAGGTGCAGGATATACAGAAGCTGAACGGCATTGTTGATAGTCAATATTCTAATGAAAAATATTACATTTTTGTGTTGTTACCATAAAAAAAAATAAAACTGCTAAGAACCATATATAAGTTGTTACCTGTTTGAAAAAGCCACCCTTTAGACAACATACACAAAAAATGTCCATTCACGGTCGGTTATATTTGTCTTTGAGCATGTTAGAACAACAAGAACAAGAATACAGTCTCAAATATATTAAGACAAATAACAACAACAAAGTTCAGGGATCTACCAGAACGGTGCCGAAGTGTCTGGCAAATAACAGACAAACAGGCAACAGCAGAATGAGTCCAGCCAAGAGACGCACAAATACTAACAACATCGAAAAAACTGCGTAAGAGAATTAATGAAAGAATCATCTTTGGCCAACAGCCTTACTTTATCCTCAAGTCCTCAGACACAAATCAAGTAAAACAGTCCATTTGAAAGCAGACACAAATGACTGACTGCCTGTAAGGCATATTTAAGTGAGATTCATAAATGATTTGCTGGCTATTGACGCAGCGCATTTTGCATTGTAAACATTATAGAAGCAAAAAATAGAACTTTATTGTTATTATTATTCATGCATATGATTTTCTGGTTTGTGCAGCTTTTAATGCAGTCATAAGTTTATTATTTGATCACAGCTGATGATCACTTTGAGAGCATGATGCAAGTTGCAGCTATATAAAGATGTGTGGGCTGTCAATAAAACAGCTTTAAAACGAGTTGCTATGAAAAACGTTTGTCCTAAACACAGAATCAGAGGCATCAGAAGATCTGCGAATGGGTGTAACACAAGCCGTGGCTGCTCACTGAGCTTATGTTAGATTTAATAAGCAATCAAGACACAAAAGAAGCTGCTGCTGCTGCGCCTGAATTGATCGTCGAACAAAAAAAAATAATAATACAACAAATAAAAATAGATATATACTGGCACACCCATTCGAACAAAAGACGCGATTACAACAACAAAAAAGCTACAAACTGACATTCAAACATGCTTACAATAAAAATATTACTGATAATGAAAAGGACCCTCGAGTTAAACAATGAACATTAATACGCATTAAAAGTAGGACAAAGCAAAAACAACAACAATAATAACAAAAAATAAAAACTCGACAGGACTTCACATTAAATGCTTGGCATCGAAAACTATGCTGCGGACGCTTCGCGGCTGTACTTGAACTTTTTGCAACCCCCTTTTATTCGGGCCCATTCGCTTTATATCGTTTTATAGCTCAAAATAGTTGCAAGAGCAAATTTAAATCCTAGGCTTAGGATAATGAAAATTCAAACGAGCGTAAAACGCTAATCTTAGCGGCGTATTCATGAATTTTTAAATTTGTTTATAGGAAAATCTATAGCGAAACGATACAAGCGAATGAACATAGGAAGGGAAGAGCAGCCAGCGTTTATGTATGAGGCTGATTCTGCGCAGACTGATTTTTTTGTTGTTTTTGAGTTTGCTGGGACGCGCATGTCAGATTAGATAACAATTTTGCTATTGTGTCAAATTGCATCAGAACAATCAGGACATCCGGTGTGTCGAATGTGTTGACGTGCTCGCATCAAATCACATCAAATGCGATGCAAAGTGACAGCACTGTGATGAGAAGAGAAAGAGAGAAAGAGAGAGAGAGAGGGCTATGCAGCGTTATGTATGCATTTTAGCAAAATTAGGTAAACTCAGCAGACCGCTCTTCACGGTACTCCGCAGAAAAAGTAGGTCTGCGAAAAAAATGTTCTTTTTGTGTTTTCAACAATCTTTTTTTCTTAAACCTATAAAAAAAAGAATTATACCTTGAACACATTGACGACGACAGCAACAGTGCGTCATATGACAAATTATTTTTACATGCTTTTCTTATGGAGGTGAATGTGGTGAAAATGTTGCAACGACAATGAGTGATTGCAACAAAGTCGCTGTCGTCGGTTTAGAATTGTTTCTAATTTGACCTGCGACAACAGAGCAATATAAGTGTTTGTGTATACGTGAATGAAACAATCTAATGATAATTCCAGAATGTTGTTTCTTTCTTCATGTTGTTTCGCACTGTTGCAGTCGTCGTCAATGTGTTCAGTACATTAAACTGATTTTGTTACACAACTGATTTACACACACAGAGACAAATTAATTTCGAAATTTTAGTTGCATTCTTTTAAGATTTTCTGATATATTTTCTTACACACTATGTTAAAGCTTGTCATCTTAGACTAAAAGTAGTTGTTTACAGGATTGTTTGTTGTCTTGGCATCGTACAATAAAAGTAGTTGTTTGCAGGATTGTTTTCTGTCTTTACACAATAAAAAATCTTGGACTAATTTTAAATCATGCAATTTTTATACTTGTTGAGAACTAAGCTACAATTAAAACTCTTCAAAATATTAGAAACTTTTTTTATTAAAACCTAGAATAATATTTAATACATATTTGAATACTCCAAGAAAACAGCGTTCGGCTTGGTTCGGTTCTTATGTTTATATGTTTATAATATCTTTATACATGTCGCTTCATAGAGCAGTTGTTAGAGCCATAAACTAATAACCTAAAAGAAGTGGGTTCGAAACCTACAGCTTTCGTAATTTTTTATTTTTGTAGTAAATATTTAAATACAATTCGCATGAGGGAATAAAACTCAATTTTAATATTTGACATTAATTACATTTTAATACGGGTTTGGTGTGGTTATATATACAATACATAAGTAATGTATTATAATTTAGTCCAAGATTTTTTTACCGTGTACTATATAATAAAGAAATATTTTCTGTTTGACTTCTAATTGAATAGTGTTACTTTAGATCTTTTTTTTCGATGAAACTTTGAAAACAATCTTTAAATTGTTTTGGACTTTTATTGATAATATCTAAATGGAAATCTTACATTCTTAAAAATGTTAGGTCAGTGGTGGCCGTAGTTAAGTGGGTAGAGTGCGTGGCCCAGTAGACATAGATCCAGTTCTCGATCATTTGTGATCAAACATTTAATAACACGTACAACACAATTGATCAATAGAAGTTAGGTCAAAGTTCTTCCAAGGGCTGAATTGGCCAGTTTATTTTATTTTTTTATTTTAGGTTTTGGTGTTCTTGGAATCTATTTTACTACAGCTTTAAGTAATTTAACAAATTGGATCTTCAAATTCTTCTTAAATTATCCGATTGATTTATTAGAAATATTTAAAAAAAGCTTGAGGATATCGAGCTTAAAACTTTAAAAATTGTTTTTGTTTTTATTTTTTGAATAATCTGTTTTGAATAATAATTTAATAACTGTTTTTGTCTTTATTTTTTGAAATCTGTTGAAACACTTTTGTCAAATTTGTTTCGTAAACACTTGACAATTTATATTGCAGTTTACAAAAATATTTTTAAAATTAAAAAAAATAACTATGCAGTAGCACTGGATTTGGTTTGCTGGCTATTGACGCAGTGCATTTTGCATTGCAAACAATATAGGAGCAAAAAATATAACTTTATTGTTATTATTATTCATGCATATGATTTTCTGGTTTGTGCAGCTTTTAATGCAGTCATAAGTTTATTATTTGATCACAACTGATGATCACTTTGATCACGGCTTATTTGAAAAAAATAGTTTAAATACTGCTTTTGTGTTGTAATTATGTAACGTATTTATACAGTTTTCTATTTGTTCGTATAAGGAATTTCAAGTATTGCGTTATTTAGAAAAAATAAGTTCCCTGAAGATGACAAAAAAAAATTGACGAAACGTCGCACAGTGCTTTGCGCAGTGGAAATAAATAACAAAATTTGTTGATCTCGGAATTGTGCTAATTTGATATCATTTCAAAGATAACACTTTCATTAAGGTAATTCCGAAATATTTTTGCTTAAAAATTAGAAATGTACACTCAAAAAAAAAAAAAAATCTGCTGCCTTAAATCAATAAACTGTTGCTTCAATTCATAGGCATGGGTTTTTTTAAATTCTATAGAGGTTTCTCCTTATTGTAGAGATTTTTTACATGATTTAACGATTTCACGTCTTGATTTCTTTGCAACTTTATCAAAAAAGCTTGTTAGTTTTGAAGACAAGTTTTTACTTAAATATAAAAGATGAAGGTATGATGAAAGTTAAATTTCCAAAAATTGAATAAAAGCAGAAATAATTTGAAGAACAACTGTATTGATATTCGCTTGCAACATTTTACAGCATGATTTCTTAAATTTGGAGAAGTATAAGTTACAATTTTAGGATATTTTATAGAAATACATGTAAGTTTTTCTTTTTTTTTTGGACACCACAAGTGATTTAATTTAAGATTGCTTTTCTCATATTTCTAGAAAAAATGTTTAAAATTTACTCACAAAGCGAACGATTCTTAATGAAGGAAACTAAGCGACGATTGTTTAACAACTGCGATGGTCGCAAATGGATAATCTGATGCACTTACACTCATGCGGCCGAGGTTCAAGTCTCCAAATAGTGGAAGTTTTTCAATTTTATTTAAAAAAGTTTTTGTTTTTCCAAAAATTCCAAAATTTTTCCAGGGATGCGATCAAAAATTTCTTTTTTTCAGAGAAAATGTTTCTCTTAGTTATAGCCAATGATTAAAAAAAGGTAGAAAATTTCTTATTTTAAAGGCTGGATATCCCAAGCGTAAGGTAACGTAGCGCGACGTTGCCAATTGCCAAGCTAAAATCTGTTTAATGATAAATGTGTACAAGTCGTTACCGAAATCGTAACGTGGCGTGACGCAGCGTAGAAGTCTGTAGAAACAAGATTTCTACGCAACGTTACGATTTTTGACAGTTCGACAGCTGTGTTACAAGCGAAAAAATTTGTTCAACTTCACATTATTGTAAATTTTAATACTATATAAGAAAGAATTCAATCTTTTATTGACGAGTTGGACTACGATTTCGGTAATCGCTTATCCTCGAGGCAACGTCGCACTACGCTACATCCCGCTGCGCCACCTCGCGTTACGCTTGGGTAATCAAGCCTTAAGAGGAAATGCTTCTCTTAGTTATAACCGATGATAAATAAACGGTAGAAAAACTTACTCAAATATAATAAGATTTCAACACAATTTCTCTAAGTTTCTTTTATTAAGCCAAATAGTTCGTAAATAATTGGATGATTTTCCTAAACTTTTTCACACCTCTGGTGTCAATTTAACAAAAACTATATGCTTCCATTTTTAGATAATTGGCCATGGCGCTAAGTGAAGCCGATTTTCTTACGATGGGTGCTATTTTTCTAGATTTTCTGGAAATTTTTTTCTGAGTGTAGGCACGGCATCATGTAAAACCTATCTAATTTCTAAGTAATTAACAAGGTAGTGTTAGATGTGTTCTTGATGCTCACAGGGAAAAAATCTAAAAATACATTTTTAATCGAAAATAGAAATTGAAAAAGAAATTAATTTTTGAAATAAATAAAAAAATAGAATTTTTGGCAAATTTTCAAAAACCAAGACAAAAAATTACCAAAATCGACAAATTTTGCAAATTTGGATAGACATTTACTAATACCATTAACAGTCTTTTTAATTAATAACCCTGAAACTTTATCTTAAAGGCTATGAAAAGATATATTCCGCTTTGTTTCGCCTTTTTGAAAAATGTCGATTTTTAATATACCTCTAAGTCAATACATTGCTTGAGAATTGATTGAATATAGAAATATAGGTTCAATGGAGGTACCCCTAAAAACTAATCGATTTGAACAATTTTAAGTATACATATATTACTTTATATTTTAAGCTCTTTGACTATGTTTTTATTTTACACACTGAACCAAAAAGTACATAAAATTATTCTTTTTAGTTAACATTTTTCTTTTGATAGTGAAAATTCTCAATTTTGATATTATTGAAAGTACATTGAGCATTGAACTAAAACAATGAGCTTTTGAGAAATTTATATTCTAATATGTTTCATGTAAAAATGTTATGGTAAAACGTGAAATTGATAAGGTTAAGTGTTATTATGATAATTTTCATATCATAGAATTGGAAAAAATATCGAATTGATATGAAATTATTGCAATACCTTTTTGAGACATATCGAACTGATATAAAATAATTTTTATACTAGCTTAAATCCAGCGCGATTATGCCACGCCCCCTTGTTCAACGCCCATAAACTGTTATCAGGAAAACTGGATTTGTAAATTGAGATCGAATAATGAATTCCGTGGCTGTGCGACCTATAGCTCAAAATATATTCGATATCGCAAATTTGGGCGATAGAGAAGGAGCCACGCACCCTTGAAGGGCCTTGTGCAACGCCCATAGAAATGTTATCAGTGAAACGGGACGTGTAAATGGTGATCGAATACTGAATGTCGAAGCTGTGCGACCTATATTTCCAAGGCTATTCGACATCGCAAGTTTGGGCTGTATTGGAGGTGCCACTCCTCCTTTTCCAATTTGTTTAATAACTTCCTAAAGTTTCATGAAAATCGGTTTAGGCATATGAACTAAATTAGTAAATTTTTGTATTATACGATCAAAACCATTGGATGTATAGAAGTTTTATTGATTTGTGGGCAGTTAAAATGGGCGTGGAAACATTTACAGGGTTGTCCATATTGCGCCCATCTGGCAACACTGTAATTTTCCGCAGTGATGCCAAATCGACTAATGACATACCGCGTTTGAAGCGTCATTCCAAGCAAATGTTTACAATGGAACAGTACACGCCACGCGAATGCTCTAAAATTGTTGAAATTTACATTCAACAAAACAAGTCAATAGTGAAAACTCAACGTGCTTTCAAAAAATGAGCGATGAAGCTCATTTTCAGTTGAACGGAACGGTAAACAAACAAAATTGCCGTATTTATGCCACTGAAAATCCACAAGAGATTCAAGAGGTACCTCTTCACGATGCAAAAGTCACTGTTTGGTGCGGCGTTTGTGCTAAAATGCTCATTGGGCCGTTCTTTTTCGAAGATGATAATGGCCTCGGAGTTACTGTCAATCAGGAGCGTTATCGCGATATGATAAACAATTTTTTCATGCCAATCGTTCGTCGAAAGCGTATCAGGCACTACTGGTTTCAACAAGACGGCGCGCCACCACACATAAGCCGCACTACTATCGATTTTTTGAAGCAATTGTTCCCTGGCCGTTTGATGTCAAAAAATGGTGATTTCGATTGGCCGCCAAGATCACCAGCTTTAACGCCTCCAGACTTCTTTTTGTGGGGTTATTTGAAATCAAAGGTTTACGTCAACAAGCCTAGAAGAGCTGAAAACCAACATCCGTCAAGAAATAACCGCCATTCCCATCGAAATGTTGAAGAAAACCATGGAAAATGCTGCAAAACGGGCACAATATGTCGTAGAGGCCAATGGCGACCATTTACGAGATATCATATTCAAGAAATAATGTAAGCAAATTTACTTGAACCCAATTAAATGAAACTCATGACGAACAGACAAAAAGTTGTGGTTTCTTTGATTTATTTAAAAATAAAATGGGCGCTTCGAATATGGACAACCCTGTATATATAAAATGACCGCCACTTGGATCACCTGCATACCAAGTTTAAAAACACCGGAATTGACATGACAGTAACCGTTAGTTTGGCGGCTAATCTGATTGGCGGGCCTTCCTAGGCTTAAAACAGGTTGTGCGTCGGGTTTGAAGCCCACCCGTAAAAACCCATTTCAATAAAAGCAAATAAGAATAGAAGAAAACTGATCCCCAAATCTGAGGACGACTACCACAAACGAAAAACTGATAATGATTTACGGATATGCACCTGGAATGTCCGAACCTTTAATTGGGAAGGTGTCTCTATCCAACTGACTGATGTCTTGGAAAGATACAAAGTTGATATCACTGCTATCCATTCGGCATGCACCCTGTGATAACTACTATAGCGGCCATGCGGAGAAGCACGAGTTTGAATGCGGATTTGTAGTTGGCAAGAGACTACGGCTCCACGTCCTGCGATTCACACCTGTGAACGAACGACTTGCCATAATCCGCATCAAGGTTAAATTTTTCAACATAAGCCTAATATGTGCGCACGCTCCGACAGAAGACAAGGACGATGAGATCAAGGAAATTTTCTACGAGCTCCTTGAAAATGCTTACGAGCGCTGGCCCCGTCACGACGTAAAAATCGTGCTTGGTGACTTCAACGCTAAGGTGGGCAAGGAAAATATTTTTGGTCCAACAGTCGGAAAGTTCAGCCTCCACGAAAACACCTCCGATAACGGAATGAGGCTGATTGACTTCGCCGCAGCACGAAACATGGTCGTAAGTAGCACTAGATTCAAGCATGTCAATATTCATAAAGCCACCTGGATGTCCCCTGATCAAAAAACAAAAAATCAAATTGATCCCGTATTGATCGACGGAAGGCACTCTTCCAGTGTATTGGATGTACGCACGATCCGTGGTGCAAACATTGACTCGGATCACTATCTTGTTGCAGCCAAGATCCGTACACGTCTGTGCGCAGCTAAGAATACACGCAACCCTACACAGAGAAAGCTAGACGTCGACAAGCTGCAATCGAAACAGACAGCCGATGCTTTCGCCACTCGACTCTCACTATTGCTTCAAAGCACTCCTCCAATCGATGATATATGCGCGCAGTGGACACACATTTCCAACTCCATGCGTGCGGCTGCTGAAGAGGTGATTGGCTACCAACGCCCTCGCCGAAACCAGTGGTACGACCAGGAGTGTCGCGACACCACTGCAGAGAAAGACGCCGCCTAAAAAGCCACCCTGCAGTCGGTTGTAACGCGCGCTGCTAAGGAGCGATACAAAGAAAAGATGAGGGGAAGAGAGACATATTTTCAGGCGGAAAAAAGAGAGGCAGAAAAGCGCGAGCAGGAGAAGATTGAGATGTATGGTGACAGGAATGAGGCCCGAAAATTTTTCGAAAAAATAAGACGCCTTGCCGATGGTTTTAAAACCGGCGCCTCTTCCTGCAAGGATGAAAACGGGAATCTAGTGACAGATGTCCAGAGTACACTGACGTTATGGAGGGAACAATTCTCTAAGCTTCTAAATGGCGACGCTGACAACGATTCCGCCAATAGAGATGATATCCCGGAAACCCCAATTACGGATGACAGCGTCAAAGTTCCGCTGCCCGACTATGATGAGGTTCCGACAGCTATAGCTCGGCTTAAAAATAACAAAGCCGCGGGAGCTGATGGCTTACCTGCTGAGCTGTTGAAGAACGGAGGCGAAGCTCTATTTAAATGCATTTACGAGCTTCTATGCAGAATATGGTCGGAAAAATGCATTCCGAACGATTGGAATCTCTGTGTGCGCTGCTCAATCCACAAGAAAGGCGATCCCACTATCTGTGCCAATTACCGTGGGATAAGCCTTCTTAATATCGCATATAAGGTCCTGTCGAGCGTTTTATGTGAAAGATTGAAGCCCATTCTAAACGAACTGATTGGTCCTTATCAGTGTGGCTTCAGACCGGGAAAGTCCACCATCGACCAGATTTCCACGCTACGACAAGTCTTGGAAAAGACTCAAGAAAAACAAGTCGACACCCACCATCTTTTTGTCGACTACAAAGCCGCCTTCGACAGCCCAATAAGGAAGCACCTGTACTCCACCATGTCTGAATTTGGTATTCCTGCAAAACTAATACGACTTTGCAGGATGACACTTAGCAACACCAGCAGCGCAGTTAAAATCAGGAAGGACATCTCCCCACCATTTGTTACCAAACGAGGTTTCAGAAAAGGTGATTCCTTATCGTGCGACGTTGTAAAGGACTTCGTCTATCTGGGACCAGCATTAATTCAACCAACAACATCAGCATTGAGATCAAACGAAGAATAACTTTTGCCAACAGGTGCAACTTTGGGCTCAGTAGGTAATTGAGAAGCAGGGCCCTCTTTCGACGAATGAAAATCACGCTCTATAAATCGCTCATCATGCCCGTCTTTCTTTATGCATCACAAACCTGGACGCTGAGCAGTTTAGATAAAAAGACTTTAGGAGCATTCGAGAGAAAGATTTTTCGTAAGTTCTACGGACCAATCTGCGTCAATGGCGAGTACCGAATACGGTGGAATGATGAACTGTACGAGCTGTACGCTGACATCGACATAGTCAAGCGCATTAAAATCGAACGGCTTCGCTGGCTCGGTCATGTTCAGCGCATGAAAGACGATGCTCCAGTGAAGAAAACATTTGATTCGGTACCCAGCGGCGGTCAACGCAGAAGAGGACGACCGCATCTTCGTTGGAAAGACCAAGTAGAGGACAACCTCACGAAGCTTGGAATTTCCAACTGGCGCCAGCAAGCGAGAGACAGAAATGTCTGGCGCAAATTCTCAGATGAGGCCAAGACCGACATACGGTTGTAGCGCCAACTAAGTAAGTAAGTAAGTATCTGACAGTAACCATTTGAACAAAATTACTAAATTTTAGTTTTTTACTATCAAAACAGTCTAATATATACTTTTTTTTGGTTTTAAGCGTTAGTGGCAATTTCGCTTATACGGTGGGTACCACGCCCTTTTGTCCAATCGACATCCAACTTCACAGGAACACTCTCAAGATGTTGCTTCAGTTTCCCTAGTTTTGGAGTCTATACGTGATATACGCACGTATATCTCATACCCACATACAAAAATAAAAACATACAAATATACACACATCCATGCATCCATTTTTATATATACAGATTGGTATGTGACATTTTAAATTGATAAGATTTCATATGCCACCACTTAGAAACAATACATAGTGCAGTACCAATACCAAGTGATAAAATTTTTGGGCTCTCCAAAATATTAAGAGCCCACACGCTTCAAAGTTTCTTTTTAGATTTCAATTTTATCATACAAAAATTGATTTTTTCAAAACTTGAAAGTTGATTATCTCAATTTTTTTTATTATGTGTCAAATAATATTGTTGCAATCAGCTCTTAGTATGTATAAAATATAAATAACTATTAATAATAAAACTTGTACGAACACTGTTTGACCCTCGTTCGACTAAAAAGGCCTGCAAACGTTGTACTGCTGCTGTTCGACCTTTGTTCAGCCGCTGTTCGGTCTTAGTTAACATTTTTTTTTATTCTTGGCCGAAAATTTGTTTCTGCTTTTATGTCTGTCAGCGAATTTAGAACTTTTTTAAAACCAATGTCACTAAGACCAAAATCAGAAACATATTAGAAATTTCCACCTTTTGTTTGAGTATCCGAAGAACAGAGTTTTAGGAAATAATTAATGTAATTGTACAAATTTTTAGCAGTCATCAGCAGGGCTCAGATTTTGATGACCCAAAAAAATACAAAAAATGACATAAAAAAATGACAAAAATGACCTAAAACTGCAGAAAATGACCTAAAAACTGACAAAAATTACCTCAAAAACGCAAACAATAAACAAAAAATAAAACATTACTAAACTTGAAATGTAAGATATTTTATTTTTATACATAGCCTTACAGTATATTACAAGGTATATTTTTAAGTTATTAAAATTAAAAGAACATCGATTGTATGGCAAAATGTTTTTGTACCTCTTTCTATTTCTGCACTGACAAGAGAAACATATTTAAAAGACGATATGTCATTGGATGCAAGTTCCTCTTGAAAAAAAAATTACTTTAAAATGAAACGAAAATTACCTAAAAAACCAAAAAATGCTCTAAAAATTAGAAATGTCAAAAAAATGACAGTAAAATAACTTCAAAATCGCTTAAAATGACGAAAAAAATGCCCTAAATCTAGTAAAAATTACCTCAAAGCCAAAACCGATAAAAATGACGAAAAAATGACCTAAAAACTTTTCATATTTAGAATTCAAGAAACACAAATGGACGTTCTACATAAGCAGGCGGTGTCTTAGAAGCAGCAGAAAAGATGATATGATGATCGAAATCCCAGACCTGGCCATCAGAAATGATGTAAAAGTTTGCTTATTTTTCATCAAAATTTACTCTGATCTAAAAAATAAATGAATTGTTCTTACTATATATTATTTGTTAAAAATTTTTCAATTTCTATGTCGCGTTAGTTGTAATGCTTGGCTCTCACTATGTAGTTTTGTGTTGACATAAGACTTAGTCACCTAAAATATCTCCTAAATGAATAACATTTATTTACATTTTCTGCTAACATTCAATAACTGAGATATTTTTAATTTTCCAACATTGTCAAAAGTAGAAAAAAGTGACTTCAAGTAGTCATTTCTCATTGGATTGACCACAAATGACTATGAAAAATGACAAAGCTAAAACCATTAGTGATATAAAAGCTTGCTTGAAATTTGTATTTCATCAATATTTACTATGATCCCAAAAACTACTGAATTGTTTTTATTTGAAGTTTTTTATATTTATGTTTTGTCAATTTAAAGGCTTGGTTCTCACCATGAAAATTTTATGACGAATTTAAACTTAATCACCTAAATAAATTTCTTTATAAATTTAGTTTCTCAAATTTGTCAAAAATAGAAAAAAATTACAACGTTGTCTTGAGATGGTATGTGAAGATCACTAAACTTTCGCTGTACATTTGAGATTTTTGAGCGTTTAAAATTTTATTTTTTCCTAATTTTGTACATATTATTGGCGCCAAAAAATGTTTGCCTCTTAGCCCTTTTTTAATTAAAATTTTTTTCTTACGATCGCAGTGATCGTGCAAAACAACATCAATTGTAATCAACGTTCTTTTATTTTTTTTTTTGTGTTTGATATTGGTTTTTCAATAAATTTCTTCGGTTTGCTATTTTTTTCATTTTTTCACAGCTCTACAAGATCACTGATATATTAAATAAAAAAAAAACTAAACCCAATTTTTGGCGCTTGTCGTGCAAATCTCTGACACAATTACATGCTTGCAAATTTTTAATTTAATCATTTTAACCCTCACCGATCGATAACTGAAGCTCACTTTTCTGACATAGATCGCAAAAACTCAATCAGCTGAAAACACAGCTTCTTACAAGCATGCAACCCCTGCCAAAGGCATTTCATGCATAAAAATTGTCACATTGTCTAATTAAATTGAATATAACCCTTTTTGGGCAACCTTCCGTCGATCGAAGATCGTAGTTCAAAAGATCGATTGAACATCTCAAGGGCGCTATAAATTGATAAAAATCTAAAATTTTCACAATTGTTTGCTTGAACTGAATAAGACCAAGCGATCTCATAAGTCACACAGGTGTCAAGAAAATGTCACCCTTTTGCTGATCGCGCGACCCTTGCCATTCTAGCCATTGACTATAATATATTTTGAACAGTGAAAGAAAGGGTTTCACTGGTTTTAATATTTATTATTTTTATTTCTTTGGTTTGCTGATTGCGTTTTCTAGCTACTTGCGTATGCGAAATTTAGTCCTTTGTGCATTCTTTCGTTCCCAATGACTGATCTTGCAAAGGGTTGATCGTTTGAAATTTTGTGCGAATATTTCGTTTTATCTGCTTATTTTTGAATAAATCGCATAAATCAATTGATTGCTTAGACTTTTCTAGGATGGCAAAACTTTCGCACAACACAATTTTTGGCCTTGATTGAACGCAATTGTTTGCATGAAAAGTGATCGCGGCAACTTTGGGTTTGGAGGTTTTTTTTATATCAAAACTTGATTTGAGGACTTAAAATTAAGGTGAGAAAATATTTGTGAATAGAGTAGAGTTTTTGAAAACAAAAACAATATTTTGTGTTAAAAATTATCAACTCTGATTTCACAAGATCAAAGATCGAAACTTTTTAAAATTTTCTGCCTTTTTGTTCTGCTTTTCTTTATTGGTCTGTTTACTTATGTCTAATTTTAAATTTTTATGTCATTTTTAAAATTTATTGATTTCTACCTCACTCACTCAAAATGATCGTTGAACCATGATATTGCCCTAAAAACTCAGCAACAACAACTAGCTTGTTTTTTGGACATCTGCTTATGTGGGTGCATTTTAAAAACACAAAAAAAAAGTGAATATCATTGTTGATCCTTTGTCTTCAGCATAGACAATAGTCGCAATGCTATAACGATCTTGACACGATCACCACGCATCAAGCCAGACAAACTGTCGCCATTTGTAGCGCTAGAGAGTAGTAATCTGTAAATGAAACCAATACAATGTGTCTAACTATTAGAATTGTTTGTCTATTTCTCTGATCTTCTTGCTACGAATTGTCTGTATTTGTGTCTTTCCATCACCCGCACCTCTAAAAGATTATTGAATGAAAATTTTATTTCCAATAACAAATACAAGTCGATAGCTATTCTTAGTTGAGAAACAAAAGAGTTTTGTCTGCAACTTTTTTTTTCAAATATATCCTCTACTTTGTCTCCAGAGCACGACAAGCGATCTTGCCAGACATACTGGCGACTTAAATCAGGTAATAGAGTTCAGCTGAGGGAGCTATTCACCAGATATTCATTTACAATTTTAATAAATAGATCTTTCTGTATATATTTATTTATGTACAGCTCATAAAGTTCTGTCTCATTTGTTAATTTATTGGGGCAGTAACTGAAGATCAACCGATTTTCATTGAACGAAATGTATGCCTAAATCCTTTTGTATTCACTATTTGGGAAAAATACTCTGTTTCTTTTATGTTTTGTAGACAGCATTGTATATAACAACATGGCTGAAATTAAATCGAACATTAATATTGTTGTTTTTTGTTGTTATATATTGGCTTTTGTTGCCAGCCACTTAGTTCTCTGGTAATGACAAAGGTAAACAGCTTCGTTCTATAGACAATTGAAGAATAGGTCTATAAAATTTATTGTATTCGCATTAAAAAATCAAAAGTAAAATCAAAGAAATGCCTCGAGTGAAAATGCCGTCATTCATTGGCACTCATGTTCTTCAAGACTAGACCACTTAGCTACTGTCTTAAAAAAAAAATTATAACAAAAATAGTCTTATATTTTAAAATTCAAAAATATTAATATAAATATTGAAATTTTATTTGTTATCAATAATAAATGTAAAAAAAAATATCGGAATTTGTGCGCGACTTATTTGTGTCTTAAAATTATAAAAATTGTATAAAATTAAAAAAATTTTAAAATGGATACCTTTTCACCGCATTCCATGACCTTGTTAGTATGTAGCTTAAAGAATAACGAGCTGTCGCAAGTACGTGAGGAGATCGAAGAAAAGGAAATTGATGTAAATCAAGAGATCAATGGACGTTATCCTTTACACTATGCTGCTGACTTTGGTCACTATGATGTTTTAGCTTATTTGCTGGAGAAGGGCGCCAAAGTCAATGTAACTGATAGCTATGGTGTAAGCCCGTTATTGTGTGCCATTTGGGAGGGTCATACCGAGTGCGTCGAGCTGCTGCTGGCTCATGGTGCAGAAAAAGATGGCATTACACCAGACGGCAAGACCTACGTGGAAGCCGCCGAAAAGACAGCAATGAAAAAGTTGCTTTCTTAAAGAAGTTACCAAGTTGAAGTCTTTGCATGGAGCAAACACAGAGACAGATTTGTGAAATTAAAATGCAAAATTTTTCACAAAATTTTCATATTTTACTTATCTAGCTAGCAGTATTGTCCATATATTCTGTTAATTTTTCCTTATCTTTTATAATGTTTTAATTAGAATAAATATTATGTGTGACTAAATGACTAGTGTAACAATTAGTTTTTAGGTCATCGATTGAATTTTTAACTGATTTTTCTAGCTTTTTAGAAAAAATCACAGGCTTAAAATCAAGGTGCATATAAATTTGAATTTATAACAATTCAAAGGCGAAAATCCAACTGTTCTGGTAACAGATTTCTTTCTCTAAGGTGATAAAATGAAAACTAATACAATTTTTATAATTTTCAATGTTTTACATTTCAATGTCAACATTTGACAAATTTGAATAATGCTAGATTTGAAGTTACATAATTTTAATTTGATTTGCAAAAAGGTGCTTTTTAAAGGTGCATTGTTAAAGTTGAATTTGCGGTTTTTTGTTTTTTAGATAGTTTTGAATTATGTAGGTTGAAAATCGTTGCAGTTTGAAACTCAGTTAAAACGTATTTACAAATTTATTTCATTTCGCGAAGATTTTCAACCTTTTTTAAATATACGTATCTAGATTATGATATTCTAAATAAGGTCCTATCAAAAAGATAAAGGAAAAACTGCTCTAAATATTAATGCATATTATTAAATATCAAATTATTAAATCAAGTCAAATAAACTTTTTTATTTTGTACTATAAAAGAGCTAAGTTTTTAGTGTAAGTACTAATATTTATCTTCAATAAATTCAAATTCAAGATAAACTGAAATATTTAATATATATTAGATTAGTTAAAGTTTGTACTGATTTGCAAGACTTTGCCAGATTCTTGCAATTCTTTCAAAATATAAAAAAGAGGCATACAAATGTTTTCATTTTCACTCAATATCCCTAAAACTAAGATAGCTCTAAGCAAAAAAACTGTATTTTGGGTGAATTAAAGTAAACTTTTGAGACTGTTTTCTTAAGTGTTTTATAGTTGGAAAAAAACTTACCATAGCAAATATTTCCTCGTAAAATTTGACGTGTGGTCGAATATATTCATCAAAAATTGATTTTTTAACTTCCAGAATCCGGAAAAGTAAACACCTTTTATCAGCTTATAATTTTCAGAGGCTTCAACGTACTAGCTGGAATTGGTAACAGAAAAAACAAATAGGGGTTCAGCTACTTTTGTAAAGATATAAGAAATATGGTTTTTTATGTATGGATCATTCATTTACAAACCGTACAGATTTAAGCAAAAAATGACCGACCCATTTTTGATTTGCATGAAATTTTTTTACGGGTTCTATATCGAAAAAAAGAGACACGTGTTCGAGGATTTTTTTTTTTTTAAATGGAGAGGACGTTAAAAGTTTGAGATTTTCGTGATTTTTGCCTTGGAGACTAATTTTCAATTATTCATAACTTCGGTTCTGTTTAAGCCAGAGACAATTTTTTTGTTCATTTCGAAGATAAAAAGTGAATTTTAAGAAAAAAATAGTTTCAAAAAAATTTCATATTGTTATACGCAATTTAAATTTTTAAATAAATTTAAACCAATTTTACCCACCACTCATCGTGTTTTAAACATAACCATCGTATTCTACGTCAAATTTTACATAAAAAACGATTTTTTTATCGATGAAGAAATGATTATTACTATTGCAAGAAAATTAAATAAACTCGCGCGGTACCTGACATCGGCGCGCCAGTTGCAAAGTACACCTCATATTCTCGCCTCATATCATTATTGTTGTCTGTATTATAATATAATATAAATTATGTAGTGTCCAGGGCTTCCAATTTCAGTGCTCAAAAGCAATTTCGGAATTACTAATTAAGAATCCGGAGATCCCGGAATTAGTACAGGGATTTGAAAAACAGATAAAAAGTAATTTATTTAACAAAAAAAAAAAAAAAAAATCTTGGTCAAGGTATGAAAGTTAGGATATTTTTTTAATAAAAAATTGTCCAAAGTAATTAAAAAACAAAAAAAAAAACTTAAATTTTTAATAAAAAGTTAATTTATTTTATTTCTTTATATATATAAGGGACGAAAATATATAATTTTTGATATATATCTTTTGTATAATTCATAAAATTCATATTTCCAGCATAATAATAATAACATAAGAACGGTACATTTTTTGAGATCACTGAAGTCTTTTAAAGGTGAATTCTTTGGTAGCAAAATTTCCAGCCGAAGAGAAACATCTGTCGAACTCAACACTAGTTGGTGGAATATTTATCAATCATATCAAATGATTTTTGAAGCAGATTACTGCGAGTGCCACCATTTAAATATAATTTTATTTAATTTTTGAAAATTTGAGGTAAATTTAATTTTTTCTAAAGTTTTTACTCGAATGTCAAATTAAAGTGCTGCATTTTTGCAATTTAAAAGCAATCCCAGGATCCCGAAAATTCGGGGATTTTAGGCCTTATAATCCTGGGATTGTCGGGACTGGAAAAAGGCCGAGATCCCGGATTGGAAACCTTATTAGTGTGTAAAAATTATGTATAATGAAGGTATAATTTAATTATTATTTAATTAGATAATATAAATTATTAATAAATCCATCTATTCTTTACTTCAGCCGTTGCAGCAGTTGTGCCCTGTCTGTCACCAATCCATGCCACCAATTTCACCATCAGTAAGACGCCGACAAAAAGCATAAAACTATGCCTGCAAATTAGTCTAAAAGATTACAAGGCAAAAGTATTCGTAATGATGCTTGTTTCAAACCTTTTAATTTAACAAAACGTTCAAGAAAAAAACACTAAAATTGCGAAAAGTTACTGCAAGTCAAGTACATGCAATGAAAATACCGGTAGTTAATGAGTTACTGTAAAAAAATATGTGATTCCTGCCGTTAAAAAGCTATAATGATTAAAGATACTTTAAAATACCATTGAATGATTCCAATCTCACTTCAAGAGTTGGAAGCAAAACAATTCTCTTTGTATGAAAAAAAAATAAAAATATAAAAATTAGTAAGTAAAGACTGATGTTATATTGAGACAAAAAAGTGTACGTGTAGAATACTAATGAATTGAAATCGTAATATATCACTTTATTTACTGAAATAATGTAATTGTTTGTTAAAGTTTGACCCAATTTTCTATAAAGCCTCATTTATTAATAATAATATTGTTCAATTAAAAATATAAAACATACTACATATATATATATATATATGTACATATATATATATATACAAATTCTGAAAAAAAGCTGTGCGGACTTTCGTAAATAGATTCATACACATACATTCATACATTCATATTTTATAATTGAGAACAAAATCTATTTACGAAAGTCCGCACAGCTTTTTTTCAGAATTTGTATATGCTGTAGTGGAGAAAAAGTCTTGAAATTACATGTATTTTACGAATTTCGCTGAGCCAGACCTCCAAAAAATTCGTCCATACAAATTGACCCGCCCTAATATATATACTATTGGTCATATAACACAGAGAACAACGGTATGAGACGAGAATTTGAGGTGTACTTTGCAACTGGCGCGCCGACGTCAGGTACCGCGCGAGCTTATTTAATTTTTTTGCAATAGTAATAATCATTTCTTCATCGATAAAAAATCGTTTTTTATGTAAAATTTGACGTAGAATACGATGGTTGTGTTTAAAACACGCTAAGTGGTGGGTAAGATTGGTTAAAATTTATTTAAAAATTTATATTGCGTATAACAATATAAAATTTTTCATAAATTTTTTTGAAACTATTTTTTTCTTAAAATTCACTTTTTTATCTTCAAAATGAACAAAAAGTTGTCTCTAGCTTAAACAGAACCGAAGTTATGAATTTTTGAAAATTAGTCTCCAAGGCAAAAATCACGAAAAACTCAAACTTTTAACGCCCTCTATTAAAAAAAAAGTCCTCGAACACGTGTCTTTTTTTTCGATATAGAATCCGTAAAAGAAATTTCATGCAAATCAAAAATGTGGCGGTCAGAATGGTGTTCGGTTTGTTAAAGAATGACCCATGTGTACATAAAAATAATATACATTATTATGATGCTGAAACTCATATTTATTTTAATTATTTTCGACTATTTATATCGATTAATACTTATTTATATATAAAGTATTAAAAAAGTGTTTGAATTTTTTCACAAACGTTTTAACATGAATTTAATTGCGAGTTTTAGATCAAGTAAGTTTTTGAAGGCAACAACAACAACAACAACAACAACAACAACAACAACAACAACAACAACGACAACAACTCTGTATAGAGTCAATTACTTAGCTGACTTTTTGTTTGACCACCTGTAAAAGCATTTGCTTCTCCATTTCTATATTTGTGACCTTTCCATTTCTATATTTGAAGCAAAATCGCGAATAACGTAGTAAACGACATTTTTTTAGTGTTTTTTTTTTGCGAATACATGTTAGAATCGCTCTCTTATATTATATACAAGCAGAACTGAGTAAGCAGTTGAGCAGTTTGGGGTATTTTTATCGCATACTCAAAAAAAAGTTAATCAAAGTGCTTGTAAAATGAATAAAAGTGAACAATTTCAATTTTGTCATTTTGTCATTTTGTCATTCGCGAGAACACTTAATTTGTAAATTTATTTTTTTAACAATAAATGAAATTTAATTTTTTTTAAATATTTGGAAATAACGAATAAAAAAATAAACCCACTTTAGTTCTTCACTAGTTGAATTTGTTCAAAATAGGACAATTTATATTTCCTAAAACATTGCTTTGGAAAAAATTCCAGTTGTTTAAATTAAAAAAAGGCACGTTTCGAACCAGTACTGACCAGTTTTAAGGTGACATTGCATTCTAGTAAAACAAAATTGTGAAAAGACTGTAATACATAGAAACCTACAATTTTTTTCGTAAATAATACAAAAAACAATATTCTAAAAAGTTTTTTAATGCATCTTTTCTCGCTAGCTGGTGCCAAAAAAGTAAATGTTTCCAGACGAGGCACTATGGTTACAATTCCCCTTTTTTTGGGCCGAAACCCCAAATTAAAAGTTTTTAAAAAAGCATAACTCTTATTTATTTTCAAATGTAGACACTCTAGATAGAAAAAATCCGCATTTTTTTATAGTGCACCGTTAGTTGGCATGTCGATAAATTTGACTTTTGTTTATCAAACGCATTTTTTTCACTGAGTAAACAAGTGTAAGCAAAAGCTTAAATTGAAATTATTTGTGATCTATTCGATAAAAAATAATATAAATGCAGGCGGAAGTAATGATTGTTAGTGAATAAATTGTGTTAAAATATATTAATTAACTGCATCATTCTGAAAAGTGAAATATTTAATTATTTGAATAAGCTTTTTAAAATTAATAAAAAATTTATAAATGTTAATTTTGATAAGTAAATAAGAAAACGCATAGAAATGCACAACCTGCGAGTATAATTTCTCGTTTATGCATTAAATTCTACATAAAAATAACTTAATTTTATTTGCATTATTTTGCCTTCGATGTACAATTTTTTTTTTCTTAGCCAAGTAAAACCTCAAAAATAAGCAATGAGCAAATTTTTATTGAAAATGGTAAATCGAAATGAAATTTCAAACTAGGAAAAGGAGGTCATTGTGAAAAAATCAGCCACCATAAATAAAAAAATTTATTTTAAATGGCACACAAACTATTTATAGAAATCACCGGATTTGATATTGATTTAGTTTTTCGCTTAAAAATTATCCTTATATCTTTATCTTGCCAAATCCCATTAAATTTAGATCATTAAATTTGGATTGAAAGTTACTGCTTCCAAAAATCCAAAATAATTAGTAAAAAATATCCATGGTTGCCAATGCCTGCAACAGTTCATAAAGTATTAGTTCACTCAAAAAAAAAATAATGGCAAATACAGTCTTTCCTGTAGGAGTTTTTGGAGAAGACGCAGCAAAATCAAGAAATGAAATATACTAATCGGATAGGCTCCTCCATGCCCGAAAAAACAAGCCGAATTGATAACTTGACGGATGTTTTCACAAGAGCTTTAGATACTTACTTACTTACTTAGTTAGCGCAAAAACCGTATGTCGGTCTTGGCCTCATCTAAGAATTTGCGCCAGCCATTTCTGTCTTTCGCTTGCTGGCGCCAGTTGGAAATTCCAAGCTTCGTCAGGTTGTCCTCTACGGGTCTTTCCAACGAAGATGCGGTCGGGCTCTTCTGCGTTGACCGCCGCTGAGTACCGAATCGAATGTTTTCTTCACTGGAGCATCGTCTTTCATGCGCTGAACATGACCGAGCCAGCGAAGCCGCTCGATTTTAATGCGCTTGACTATGTCGATGTCAGCGTACAGCTCATACAGTTCATCATTCCACCGTATTCGGTACTCGCCATTGACGAAGATTGGCAAGAGTTATTCTTCGTTTGATCTCAATGCTGATGTCGTTGGTTGAGTTTATGCTGGATCCCAGATAAAAGAAGTCCTTCACAATCTCGAAGGAGGTATTGTCAACGGTAACGTTGGTTCCAAGACACTGGGACTGTTTTTTTATTGACACCAAGTATTTTGTCTTATCTGCATTCACTGCCAGACCCATTCGACTTGACTCTCTTTCTTATCTGGAAAATGCTGCACTGACTTTGCGCGTATTATGGCCAACGATATTGATGTCATCAGCATACGCAAGCAGCATAACACTCTTGTAGAATATTGTGTCACTACGTCTCAGATCAGCAGCTCGGATGATCTTTTCCATCATTAGGTTGAAAAAGTCGCACGATAAGGAATCACCTTGTCTGAAACCTCGTTTGGTAACAAATGGTGGGGAGAGGTCCTTCCCGATTTTAGCTGCGCTGCTGGTGTTGCTCAGTGTCATCCTGCAAAGTCGTATTAGTTTTGCAGGAATACCAAATTCAGACATGGTGGAGTACAGGTGCTTCCTTATTGGGCTGTCGAATGCGGCTTTGTAGTCGACAAAAAGATGGTGGGTGTCGACTTGTTTTTCTTGAGTCTTCTCCAAGATTTGTCGTAGCGTGAAAATCTGGTCGATGGTGGACTTTCCAGGTCTGAAGCCACACTGATAAGGTCCGATCAGTTCGTTTACAATGGGCTTCAATCTTTCACATAAAACGCTCGACAGGACCTTATATGCGAAATTAAGAAGGCTTATCCCACGGTAATTGGCACAGATAGTGGGATCACCTTTCTTGTAGATTGGGCAGAGCACACTGAGATTCCAATCGTTCGGAATGCATTCTTCCGACCATATTCTGTATAGAAGCTCGTAAATGCATTTAAGTAGAGCTTCGCCTCCGTTCTTAAACAGCTCAGCAGGTAAGCCATCAGCTCCCGCGGCTTTGTTCTCTATTGGCGGGATTGTTGTCAGCGTCGCCATTTAGAAGCTTAGAGAGGTGAGAGTCGAGTGGCGAAAGCATCGAATGTCTGTTTCGATTGCAGCTTGTCGGCGTCTAGCTTTCTCTGTGTAGGGTTGCGTGTATTCTTAGCTGCACACAGACGTGTACGGATCTTGGCTCCAACAAGATAGTGATCCGAGTCAATGTTTGCATCACGGATCGTGCGTACATCCAATACGCTGGAAGATTGCCTTCCGTCGATCAAAAAGTGATCAATTTGATTTTTGGTTTTTTTGTTCAGGGTACATCCAGGTGGCTTTATGAATATTGAGATGCTTGAATCCCAGTGCTACTTACGACCATGTTTCGTGCTACGGCGAAGTCAATCAGCCTCATTCCGTTATCGGAGGTATTGTCGTGAAGGCTGAACTTTCCGACTGTTGGACCAAATATATTTTCCTTGCCCACCTTAGCGTTGAAGTCGCCAAGCACGATTTTTACGTCGTGACAGGGGCAACGCTCGTAAGCATTTTCAAAGCTCGTAGAAAATGTCCTTGATCTCATCGTCCTTGTTTTCTATCGGAGCGTGCGCACATATTAGGCTTATATTAAGAAATTTAACCTTGATGCAAATTATGGCAAGTCGTTCGTTCACAGGTGTGAATCGCAGGACGTGGGGCCGTAGTCTCTTGCCAACTACAAATCCGCATCTAAACTGGTGCTTCTCCGCATGGCCGCTGTAGTAGATATCGCAGGGTGCATGCCGAATGCAACCCTGTCCTTTCCATAGCATTTCTTGGATAGCAGTGATATCAGTTTTGTATCTTTCCAAGACATCAGTCAGTTGGATAGAGGCACTTTCCCAATTCCAGGTGCATATCCGTAAATCATTATCAGTTTTTCGTTTGCGGTAGTCGTCATCAGATTTAGGGATAATTTTTTTTTTTTTCTTATTTACTTTCATTGAAATGGGTTTTTACGGGCTTTAGATAGCTCTGATCCTATCAAATCCAGCATTGGTCTAAGCAAATGCATTTAACAACGGCAGAGTTTACGACTTCCGCCGGAAATCTTAAATTTGGTATGCTGCGAATATCCAGAAATATGTAGTGCTTTGCATACAACAATTATTGAAGGAGCATCAGATGAAAGTACAGATATGGACACAGACTGAGTTGAACATGATTGCGACGAATATGAAACTGAAAGCAGAGATTCTATGGAACCAATATATGTCGATATGTTAAACAATTTACAACTCAAAAACTTTGGTTGACAGTCATACTATGTTACTAAAAAATTTTTTTTTCTATTTCTTATTAAATATTATAAAATTTTAAATGTTTTTTTATTACAGTTTGAAATAAAATGTTTTTAAAATATCTCAAACTTAACCGCAATACTCTTATGAATTTATAACCGTGAAACCTCCTGAATATCGACTTTCTTGCATTTAGGAAAATAATTTGTAATTTATGCCGCCATATTGGAACCGCCAATTTGAATTTAAAATTTTTGACGTCAGATTCGAAATCAGAAACCTTGAAAACCCCGTCTCTGTATATGTGGAAATTTTTTTGCAAACAAGCTGCGACATCTTATTTCAGCATCATTAGAAACATTAACAATTATCTGAGAAATAATTTTACAGAACATTTTAACCCTCAAAACCAAACCCCTAGGGTCCAAATTGACCTCACAATTAAAAAAAGCAGGTGTTTCTTATGAAATTTTTGTTTGAAAAAAATCAAGGTTTTTTGTGCAATTAAACTCCTTTTAAAATAATAGCGCTCAATTAAAGTATAAATTAACCCAAAGTAATCAATTTTGTGGGCCCCCAAAATGACTCCAAAAGTATTCAAATTATTTTTTTTCATTTATGTTCTTGTTTTCATTTTTCAAATAAATTCTTCTGTTTCCTCTGCTTCTTCTTGTAAGTTCTAACAAATGTCTGGAAACAGAGCATTATGAAAAATTTTTTAGTATTTCTAAGGAAGTATTATGTGTTTCAGACATTGTGTTATTTTATACAGCTAGTCAAAGAAAGGCTTTTAATTTAAAATTTTTTTAAATCATATTCAGGTTTTTCTTAGGTAGCATCATTGAACTTTTTGGACATGTTCTGAAAATTGAAAGAAAATTGAATATTATAATAATTTGAGTATATCTAAGTTAGAATTTTGTGATATTTTGTTCCGCTTTTTTAAGGAAGTTTTATTTTTTTTTTTATTTTTAAGGTCACATTTCGATATTTCTAAGGTAGCATAACGTCATATTTTTTACAGCTGTTTAAAAAGATTATTATTCTTGTATTTTTAAAATTACATTTCAGTATTTCTTAGGAATTTTCATGTGTTTAACGCATTGGGCCTTACCAATAGTCGATTTAATGCCAACTTTAAATTGAGTGTGAGCTTTTCTGACATTGTTTCCATGTTGTGTGGTGGAGATGCGTACTGCGACCTAAATGAGATCTATTGTACCTCCTTCTCAAAGCTCCGCTGGGTTTGCGGATTACAGAATTTCATCCAGCCCTATTTCTCTAATGAATTTGAGAATATTCTTAGGTTCAATGGATAAAACCTGCTCTAGACTCAGCTCATAGTTCCCCAGTGCTAGTTTACGTCTGCGAGCCATGGCGTCGCAGTTTGTAAGTAGGTGCATTAGAGTCTCCTCTGCTTCTTCACAGAAACGGCAGTTACTATCGGTCTCTATGCCCAATTTCATCAGGTGGTATTTGAGTTTACAGTGTCTTGTAAGGAACCCCGTTAGAATCCTAAGATTCGGTTTGCCTAAGCTTATGCACAATTTTGCTCTCCGAGTGTTAAAATATCTGAGGAGCAATTTGGATTGTCTTAGCTTTGGGAGGCTTTTCCAAAGGTTTGAACGTTTATGCCTCTCCTCCCTTCTTAGTTCTTCTTTTATAGAATGTGTGCCCAATCCGCAGAATGGTTCCGGTCCTATAAATTTTGTGGCTGCACCCTGTCGCGCTAGACCATCGGCTTCTTCGTTACCCTGTATTTCTTTGTGTCCTGGGACCCAAAGTATAGTAACAGTGTTATTCTTGCCTAGCTCGTTGAGTTTTGTTAGGCATTCCCATGTTATTCTCGATGATATCTCACAGGAAACTAATGCTTTGATTGCTGCTTGGCTGTCTGACATCACAACTATATCCTGACCTTTGTATTTACGGTCCAGATTGAATTGCGCACACTGCTGTATTGCTAGGATTTCCGCTTGGAAGATACTGGGTGTTGTCCCCATAGGTTCAAAGTGCTTGCTTCTTGGCCCGTACACCCCTGCGCCTATACCTTCCAATGTCTTGGACCCATCTGTATACCATGCTATACTATGTGGTTTCTTAACTTGCGATATCATCTCGCTGTCCCACTCTTTCTTGGTACTAAGCTTAATTCCGAAGTGTTTTTCGAAGTTATACCTTTTTACTATATCGTCTCTTGGTAGATCGATGTAGGGAGTGTGCTTTGCAACATTGTTTCCATAGAATTTGTTGCCAAAAAGCTTACACTAAATTTACAGCCCCATTCTGGCAACGTAGCAATTGTTACATAGTATTTTTAATATTTATATGTGTTTGTTGTACTTTTTGTTTTCTAAACAAAATTTAATGGTCGAAAACAAATTTTTTTTAATGAAATTGACACTATCTAAAAACCAAGTGATAATTTTTAGCAAAATTTTTATTTTTGCACGCTCAGAAATCTTGGATTAAATTCTAATACAAACTGTATTGTATATATGACCACACCAGAATTGTATTACAATCTAATACACTACATATATTACAATTGATTTTTATTCTCTCATGGGACTTAATTTTAATACATGCTTGTATTAAAATATTTTTGACAAAAAAAAAAAAATTAACGAAACATGTGGGATTCGAACCCAGTACGTTTAGGTTATAAGTTCTTGGCTCTACCAACTGCTCTATGAAGCCACATGTAAAAGTAAATGATAAACATGCATAAGAGCCGAACCAAGCCGAACGCTGTTTTTAAAGACTGTATTAAAAAGTATTCCAGGTTTTATTAAAAAATGTCTGATATTTTGAAGAGTTTTAATTCTAATAGAAAAAGTATTAAAAAATGCATGATTCCAACGATTGGATTAAAATTAATTCCAAGATTTCTGAGCGTGTGAGCTTCAATTTTTGCCTGATATCAAAAAATAACAACAAACATATAGAAATGTTAAAAATACTGGGTAACAATTGTTACTATGCTAGAATATTGTATTACTGTAAGAGTCGACATTAAAATGACTATTGGTAAAGCCTTTCGTGTTACTTAGTACAGACAGTTTTAGAAAAGTTTTATTTTAAATTTTTTAAAAACACATACATTTTTACTTAGGAAGTATCATTGAATTTTTGTAGGAATATTTTAGATTTTTTTTTTTAGAGAAAATCCTGGGACTAAGAAAATTCCGGGATCCCGAGATTGGATGCCCTACTATGAATGCCATTTTTTGCTATACTTCCGCTTACAATTCGAAACAGAGGGAGATTAACCTCCCTGCAATAAAATTTTTTTCATGTCCTTCCCAAAGGAATACACCAGCGCTTTACTAAAACGTTGATCTGAGACACACTGCAGATTAAAAAAATGTACAGCCTAATTTAGGATTAACATTTTAAATGAAAGGCATTTGCTTGAAATTGTGTGGTTTATTTCATTGATATAATTTACGGAATTTACGAAAAAATGCAGGAAGCTTTGTTTAGTGGTTCTGCCAGACTACTACATCAGCTGCAGAGGGTTACTCAAGGTACATGTTGCTAAAACCTATACTAGAATTATTAAGTTTGTCCCAATTGTAAAAATTTAGCGCGACTTTTAAAAAAACTGTCATTCTCAACACTTTAGATCGCCGTGCTGGCGGCAAATTGTAACCAAACTTAATAGTCCTACTATAAGTTATAGCGATAGTACCCTTGTTAATATGCTTTTTGTTTTTTTTTTTCAATAAATTCGGATCAAAATATCTGATCAAACTCCGGATGAAAACGACTTTTTGTTTTCTAAGCCACCTAGTGAGAAGAAGATGCATTAAAAGCAGAACTTTTTTTGGAATATTGTTTTTTGTATTATTTACTGAAAAATTTTAAGTTTCAAATTTAATGTTTCATTGTTGTCTTTTCCCAATAAATGTTTAAAATTGAGTATTTTTTTTCCAACGTGTAATGCCACCTTAAACAAGTAGTTTGTAGCTCATTTCTGTAACAAAATCGGCAAGTTACCGATTTGTGTGACGTCACGCGTTACCGATCCCTAGTTACCGATTTCGTATAATAATAAAAAGGTGATGGTCTTGTTATTAAAAAGTGAGTATTTGATTTTTTATATGTGTTATAATGTTTGCGGAAATAATCAACTATAGAGCATTGCTCTAACAAATATTTTGTTTCTTAAAATGTCTTCTTTTATGAAGATGGGCATTCTTTTTAAATCGCATTACTTTGAAAGTTAAAACGTTTTAAAACAAACACAGTATTATAGTCAGAGTATTACATTAAAAAAATGCAACTTAAGTGAAAGTACCCGTTTTAGAATATTAATTGCGAGTACTTGATATTTAATATATACACAACATTACTGTCATTTGTACAGATCGGTAGAATTCTCACTGGCCGCAGAGTGAGTGAGAAAAACATGAAGTTTTATCGATTCACTTTTCTTACACAAACACTTTTTTTAAAGGTTCTATTGAAGTGAAATCGGAACATGTGACAACTTATCGATTTGGAACAAACGAAAAAAACAGAAATCGATTCAGATTATTACACAAACAGTGTAGATGAGAATTACGTCAGAGTGACGTCAAATCGGTAACATGGATCGGTAAATGCGATCGTTACAAGTTACAAGAACGAGCTACTGACCTTTTAAATACTATGTTGTTGGCTACACTGCAAAGTAGCTCAACTGCTTTCTCGGCAACGCTCAGTGTAACGAGCTGGCCAATTTTTTCTATTTTTTTGTAAATTTGGCTAAAATTTTAATGCTTCATAATACGTCAACAAAACTGGAAATTAATCTATTTTCTTTTATTGCAGTTTGGCGTCACCGTAACGTAGCTTGTTGGCTACATGAACTTATTTAAAATTTGTATTTGCTAAGAAAAGTTATGCTTTTTGTTATCATTTTCCGACACCTATTTCGCTTATGAGAAGAAAAAACTTTAGGCAAAATGTATACGTCTGAAAAGGAAACGAACTTGTGCAATCTGGAAACACAATGTTATCATTTTGTCATTGCACCATATGGTAAGTACCGTTATTAAAATTGAATTGCAAAAAATTAATGTTCTTTGAAAGTGAATTTCAAAAGTATATATCAAAATATCATACATATTCAAATTTGTTTAAGTATATACTATTGCGATAAGTATGGTGTCACTACTCCAAAAGATGTGTCACAGTGTGTAAAAAATTAAAAATTAATTTTTTTCTCGTTAGAGAAAACGTCTTAAGAATACATACACAAAATTTCAGAAAAAAATATCAATTAGAAAAAAAGTTGTAACATATATAATATTCGTATGTCGCGTGATATTCAGGAACATTTAAATCTTTAAGCGCGTGTTTCTGGAAACAAGGTTTTTCGAATCGGGTTCTAAGATATCTGGAATTCTATTTGATCGATTTCGATGAATCTTGATTCATTATGATCTGTATAGACTCTGTTAAGCACTAGACCTATAAGAAGACAAAAAACTTTTATATTTTTTTTTTGTATGGCTGAAAGTTTCGGCAAAAAAAGGGATTTTTTGTACATTTTTTTAGCACATGCCATTTTTATTTGTTATTTGTTTTACTTGCGTAGGTTGCGTGCTCAACTTCAACCCTTAACTCAAGACTGCACTTTGATTTTTTACTTTCAGACGCTTTGCAAATGCTGGAGACGAGAAGCCAATTGCAAAAATTTTCTAAGCATTCTAACTTTAATGCCCTATAGAAAATTAACAACAACTATAAAGACAAAAATAACATTTTTTTATTTCCTCATGAATAATTCTTCATTAATGAAATAGGTGTTCATTAATGAAAATGGAAAAATTAATGCAATAGGTGTTTTTTTTTTATAGCTACGCACTGTAATAGTGCCTTAAGGTCCGGAAATTCTTGTATTTTATCTCCATCATTCAGTGACACCAATTTAGTGAGATGCATACATAAACTGAGTGAGCCAATTCAGCAGAAATTTCCGTTAAATCGTGAAACTTTGCAAAAATTACTTTTAGAATAAAAGAAATGCCTACACATTAATTCGACAAAATCGCATTAGAAGACGCCCGTTTCTCATATAACCAAAATTTGTATTCTGCTATATTTACAAAAGAAAAATTTATTCCAGAGCAATAAATTTTTGTATACGTATTAAATTTTGAAAAAAAAATAGTTGGTGAAAATGTGAACTAAGTCAGTCCACAATTACGACCCATGCCCATATAACTTAAATAAGTAACCTGGTTTATTTTGGCAAAAATTTATTTGATGTCAAACAAATTTGATACACATTGTTGTTTTGTAATATATACAAATTGGTGAAAAGTAACAAAACTAAATTTTTTAAAATTACCATGAAGTAGAAAATACATGAATTTTCGTACTTTTTGTGCATTAAAACTACAATAATAAATTATATTTTTTAAAAATAAGTATGTGCTTTGATAGATCTCTTTCAAAATATATAAATTTTGTCCTTAAAGGTGACATAAAAGATTTATGTTAGAGTGAAATATAGACATTTTTTATGACAGCGTTACAGTTACGTTATAATTTATTCTTTTCGATAGATCGATATGTTAACGACTTTATAAAGAAGATTCACAAAAGGAGAGGTACGCAAAAATCATAAAATTATTAATCTAGGAACACACCAATATGTATATTTATAACAATATCTTAAGTCGACTTTAGGCAGATCTGAGTTATAGGTGTAGCTGTATTCCACGCATACAGAACTATAAACACACAAAATCTGGAGCTTTAAGTATGACCGTATCCAAAGTTATGACACAAAAACGAAACACCCTTTCATTAAGCTTGTATAGCGATTGAACATTTGGAAGCAAAATTTCTCGAAACATGATTTTTACACTTAAGATGTTATTATAAAATGCCACAGATATAACGACTAGATTATTAATAACGACTAAATCCATATTCATAATTTGTATTTTCATTTTTTCCAAAAAAAAAATTTGCCATTCATAATTAAATTTTATTGACTAAATCTATTTTAAAAATGTCGTTTTTCTTTGTTTTCGACGAACATTTTTAATTTAAACGACTTTATCTATATTTATAATGATGGGTTTCTTTGTTTCCAACGAAGAATTCGTATAAAATTTATAACAACGAAATCAATATTAATTAATATAATTTTCTTTGTTTCAAACGAAAATTTGCAATTCATACAAAATTAATGTAAACTTTTCAAAGCATCAAGCCAATATCAAGATTCCAATAATTTATATTTTTTTAATAGCTCAATTTTAGACAAATCTTAATCTAAATTCAGTCTTTGCAGCGTCAATAAATTTGTATTGACTAAAACCTTAGTCCAATTTTTTTAGAAAGCATATAATTTAATAGCTTAAAAATCCAACAAATTCAAGTAAAAATAGACATGAATTATTCAATGCTTTAAATATGTAACTTGATAGCTGTCTGGCAAACAAAAAGATTATTAAAATTTAACTATTTGATATGTTTAACTTGCTGTCATTCTTGTTTTGTACAGTGGCAACGCTGCGAATCAGCTGCTTATGGGTCATTTAAAAATGCTTAAGCCAATCAAACTACAGAAAATAAAAAAATTAAAAATATGCATACAAATGCTGCTATCAAAGCTCAATTCAAAAGAATTATAAAGCGTCAAAGCGGCCACCGGCAGCGTTTTTGATGGCTTTTATGACAAAACTACAACAATAACTTCTAACAGCTTCAATAAAAGTGAAACAAAAATATGAGAAAAATATGAATTTATGAATAGCGACAAACATCAAAAGAATGCGCAGCAAAGCAGCGGAATTCTTGCCTTCTTTCTTTTAGTTTTTTTCTGAGCCACCTTTTAGAGATCTATATGAGTGGCAGCTGCACTTTAAACCAAAATAGGATTGATATATGAATAGAGCTATTAAAAGTATAACAATTTCAAGAGCTGTGTGTCTAAAAAGCCAGCTAAAAAGCGTTGCTGTGGGTCCGCTGAGGTAAGAAAAGAAACTTTTCTGTCAAGTTTTTTGTGCGCTTATACATTTGTTCAATTATGATGCCATTTAGTTTTGTTGATGTTATTCTTATTAGTGCTGTTGTTTTGTTGTAACTTATCACAACCAGCAGCGATGTAGCATTACAATAACAATATAAAAAAATGTGTACATATGCATTTGGAATAAGAAATGAGGACAAAGCAGCTCATCAGTGTGTGTTATGCTTTTTTTAGAAGGTTTCAAAATAGCTTAAGAATTAGAAGAGCTTTTCTTTTTTGCTATAATACATAGCTTACGAATGTATTATTGTCAATGAAAGTGGATACTAAATGTTATGTGTTTGCGGTATGAAAATTAAACTGTTTCTAAATAATCAAGTTCGTTGCTTAAGTCTTTCGTTTTGTAGCGAAATAGCTACCTTAAATTTGCATAACTTTCACACCAGCTGTCAGTTGTGTTTGTCAAATGTAAATGCATGCCAAACTGCATGCACTCAATGCAGTTTTTTTATTTTAATTAAATTTTAGCATAAGATTGAATTTCCTATGCGAAAATCTTAAGAGCAAAATATATGCAAATCCATGCCAGATTAATTCGAGCATCCAATCAACAATTGCATATGCATCTATTGCAAGAAATTTACAAAAGTGTCAACAAACACAACAGCAACTTGAGTGCGTCACATTTGTACGTTTAAGTGTGCACCGCAGCTAGGTTACCAACGTGTCCTCAATACAAAATCAATCTAAGAACAAAATTCAAATACAAATAAGCATGAGTTCGCATGCAAATATAAGCCAAAAAGTAAGAAGAGCACCCTAATCAAGTCAATATTTGCAACCCTCCGAGAAGAAACAAAAAAAAAAAAACTAAAAAATCAGCAACGTGTGATCAATAGAGCATTTTTCTCCGTTTGCTGTCTTAAAGAAAATAAGCTGCAGCTTATTGATCCTCTGTCTAAGAATTTCTAAGCTGTCTTCTTTGTTTGTTGCTTACAATTCATTGATTTGCATGCCTGTCAATTGTTAAGGTATCGCTATTTTTTTTTGCGAAGCCTTTTTTGCCTACATGTGGGCATATTTAAAAAAGTCATGTTATTTTTAATTTATTTTTGATTTCCGCAACGAGTTTTTCAATTTCGATTAAATTTTTTTTCTATTTTACGCATGCGCTTGGAGAGTTTTTGCAATCATGACGTATTTTTTGGCATTTATGTATTCTCATGCTATATTTGAGATGACATATTTGACAATTGCTTGCAACTGCAGCAAATTTTTTCTTCATATTGTTATTACTATTGCACTTTTGCTGTTTTGTTGTGTTTGCCTGGGTTACGCTTTATTATTTTGCTTTCTTTGTAGACTATATAAAATTGCCATCTATCATTTTGATTGAAGTTTTGTCTATTTTGCATGATAGTCTTCAGAGTGGATTGTTGTTATTTTTTTTATTGCGGCTAGAGCCTACTACAACAAATGTTTTTTGTGTTTTTCTAAGGGCTTTCTCCGTTTGCTCTTGTTTGCATGACATGACATTTTGATTGATTTTTTGAGGAAGTCCTTGTAAAGATATTAAAATTGCATTTGTTGAAAATAATTTCTTTTAAGGCAGTCTGAAGGGATAAATAATACATATATTGATATCAAAGAAATTTGGCTCGTTTTTAAATACGTTATTCAATGTTGATGTTATGCAATTTATTTTGAAATAGTTTTGACTATGCAGAAAATGCAAAAGTTTGCAAATTTGCCAATTATTAATTTCAACAGTTTTCAGCTTTTAGAAATCGTATGAATGATGCTTTCTTTAAAAGTGTAAATTTTTAGGTTTCAATTATTATCACGTAATCAGGGAGGATATTATTTTTCTTGAATCAAGCAGTTGTTTGACTTAAACACAAATCAGCAAAGGTTTTGATAACGGTGTGATTCTTGAAAATGCTTGCTTGAATTCGAATTATTTTTTATGGAACTACTTAGGAAAAGCTTAATTTAATTTTATATCACCAATAGTTTGCCACTTATAAACTGAAAAGGAAAGTTTTTATTTGATTTATGCAAATATTTGCTTGGTATTAATAAACTAAAACGTAAATTTATATTTAACTAAAACAATATTTGCTTATTTTTAAAAAACGGAAAAACGGAACTTAGATTAATTCAAGCAATGTTTTGCTAAGCCATTAAAACTGAAAAAAATCAAAACTTTATTTAAATAACTCAAAGTTCCACTTTTGTTTCACAAAATTGCTTGTCAAAAGTTGATTTTTTGTTTAAGAGGTTTTTAAAATAAAAAAAGACCTATGAAACAAATTTTGCTCTTCAGTTTTTAATAATTGAGAAAAAAATATAAACTATAAAAAAAATTATTTGCTAATTGCAATAATTTGCTTTCAGGTATTATAAACAGAACAAAACAAATTTAGCCTTGATTCATGCAAATAGTTGTTTAGTTATTATAAACAGAAAAAGACTAATTCAATACTAAACAAATATTTCCTTGGTTATTTACAACTGACAAAATAAAATAAACAGTTAAAAAGTTTAAACTGTGAAATATTTATTATGTACGCTCTCAATGAATTAAATTATTCTAGTAGATTTAAAACGTTGTTTGACTATTCAGTGATATGAAAACACATTAACGTAACATAGCATAACGTAACATATGATAACACAACATAACATAACATAAAATAACATAACACAACATAACATAACATAACATAAAATAACATACAACATAACATAACATAACATAACATAACATAACATAACACAACACAACACAAC